>JABSSZ010000030.1:0-117768 GCA_013755755.1 Fusarium sp. NRRL 25184 | reverse complement strand
TTTTTTTTTTTTTTTTTTTGTGGTATTCTGACTCGAAAAGTGTTCAGCTATAGAGACTTCATCACGTATCAATAAGACTTCTCCAAACTTTACCCCGACTTGGAGAGATATGTAAATACGGCAGTCTACCGTAGTACCCACATGCTGTCCCTCATCTTCATGATGTGACTGTCTTTTTCCCCGTTCTCCCCACCATGAGTCTCAAGAAACTGGCCACGTAAGTGAGCCAATAGGTACCACAGGTCCAATGTTTCCAGATGCTGATTCCACATCTTGGACGAGCTAAGTTAGTCCAATAGCTCTCCCTGAGAAATAATTGACCAGAACTGACCTGAGCTGCCGTCTCCAGTATCCGTGCTAACTGCCCAATGTGTCGTTCCCGATCCCAACAGCGTTCCTCTCCCCACAGTTTGCCAGTGTAGTGTGGAGAAGCCAATCACCGACAGTCCTTGACCATCCTAATCGAGTCAGCCGCTCCAGTATCGACAGGGGTGGGCGTGGGCTTCGGAATCGGAAAGGTCGAATCGAATCGGCGCCGACATCACGAGGCGCTGCAAACGCAGAAATGCGGCCTGTTAAAGAACAAGAAAATAACCAAGCCTACAGTACGATATCGATACTGTGCATCGACTCAACATTCGAACAAGGGGTATTCTCCTCGTCATCCTTCCATTGCAGTCTTCGATGGAATCAGCCCTCTCAACATCGGGATTCTACCCGTGCAGAGGAGGGTACCCCAGAGTTACCAGGGTCTTCACGGTTCACGAACAGCATGCCGTAGTCCTTGTCAAGTCCTCTTCTTTTGGAGCTGGCCCACTTCCGGATCTGAATTATCCGCTCTCAAAAGCCCTGCCCTAGGCCATCAGGAAGTTTATCAAAGCTTTTCCCTAGAGACCCCACCTTCTTGGAATTGCTATTTTATAAGTGCGCCCTCAGATCTGGTAGCAGTACACAACGAGAGGCGAGAGACTATTCAACTGATATGAAGTCAAAAACCATGATGCTCTTGTTAAACCCAAGAATATCATATGGTTCTTGTCCCTTTGGTCCGGTACGGCAGGGATGAATGTGAACCAATCAATTTGTGCTGACACGAATTACGTCAGACAAACTGGCCAATAAAGGAGAATAGTCGGCAACGTTCGGCTATCCAAAAACAACCAAGATCCTTGATGGGTAACTCTGTTGGCGAATCATGAGGCTGTGAAATCTCTGTCGAAACTACATTTCCACTTGCATGGAAGCAATGGCATGCCAAAACGTCTGAGGGTGTGAGCGTGAGCATCTACGGAAGACCAACACCGCTACGGGTTCTTAACGGTGCAAGTTGACGGGTCGCTCCGGGTTGGTGAAGCTTAATATTTGAATGCGTTCTTGTTCTAACAGGCACGTAATAGTCGGTGTAGGAGCAAGATAGCAAACTCGCTCAATATACCCAGGAGTTTTTTGTGATTTCATTGTGAATCTTTTCCAATATTTCATAATCATGTAACTTTATATCCAAATAAAGAAGAAGAAAAAGCAAATACAACTCTCATCCCTCAACAAGTTTAACCGATGCTGCAGGTTTATGTCTTCTTGCAGATTTGCATGGATTGTGATGGCCAGCAAGGTGATCTATCTAAAATTAAAGAGGGCTGATGAGAGACACGGAACGAAAATTCCTCACTACACCACCTCACCTCATCTAATTCTTACCCTCCTTTTCCCACACCTACTACAGTATGTTTTTCTTCACCGTTTCGTCAAGGTCATGGGGGTGTATTGTGCTCTGTGGGTACGGAGTATGAACTACTGAGTATTATTCTTGTGACCGCCTCGGATTCCAAGGTGAACATCCAGTTTGGGAACAAGCTAGTAAAGGTGAGACGTCGGGGGATCTCCACATCATCGCGATGCAAATCAATCACCGAAGGTCAAGTCAGTCGCCAGTCTGAAGCGGAGTTCAACCCGCAGTGGACCCCCTTCCGGCCCCGGTGCCTCCGGCGCTGAGATCACCTCCCCCATCGGCCACAACCCGAGCCCACCGGTTGCCACTGCGGAGGGCTACTGTAAGCCTAAGCTCGAAGGGGGGCGGGAAAAGACATCCGGCTAACCCTGCCTGGTCAAGTTGAGAGCCCCTCGAGGTTTGAGCCATGAAGGCAGGGGAGATCAAACTCCAATGAGAGCAGGCATTGTCCGCTTTTTAATTCTTCAGCAGTCTATTTGTGCTTCTCCATGGGGTGTAAGTGGGCCATGAGCCTCGTCGTGCATCGTGTCGTCTCGTGCCGGTCAAAGCCATCTTGATGCAGATGCAGTCCAGCCCAGACAGTGTCTCCTTTTTTAACATGACCGGCCCTGATGGTTGAGCTCTGGACCGGGTTTGACAGATAAAATTCACCCTCACCCTAGATATCGGTATTCCTCCGTAGGACTTTAGCATTTCTACCCTCCGCTTTATTCCAGGAATCTGTAGTACACGAGCTGGGTTGGTGGTGTGGCCGATCTCCCCGCCCTGGACATGTTCCGTAAACCAAAGGTTGACGATCATGCCACCATTCACTGTACCTATTTACTACGCACAGATGTGCAATGAGCGAAGGACGTCGAATTTAGGCCCGAGATCAACAATGACTGACAGCTTGGTCTAAGCACATCACTTCTGACCGATGACTGTAGGGAAATAACGTCGGTCGGTCTCGTTAAAATTCTCGGGACCCGCGGGCATTCTCTTGACACTCCCCAACAACTCCTCCATATTCTAGAAGTGATTTACCGCAATCCACGTCAAATGTCGTGTTTGTTTGTGAAGAAATCCCCACTACGGAGTTTTTCTCTCGGGCGGTTCATGCGTGTTACGAACCAGGAACAGGCTTCTTAATCGAAGCCGAGAGTTGGTCTGGTCATCGATTACACCATCTAGACGTAAATGATTAGTGAAGTGAGAGATGATAAAGCACCGGCCAGTATTTTGTTCGAAATTGTTCTTCAACCAGGCATGTGTCCCTGAGTTCAAGAGACATGAAATCAAGACAACAACATAATTTCTTTGACACATAGTTTAGTACACCTTTCAGTATGATAATTTGTCTAAAAAGAAAACATCTCAGCCGCACGCATCCGCCAACCTTCCGCACCCTCCGCCGTCATCATCGAAAGCTGGAGCCCGGGCCCGAGACGGACTCCACATACAACGATCCCAAGGTACCTTAGGCGTGCCCACCGCAGATATAATACCGTTGAAGAAAAAGTCGCTACTCGGTATCAACACCAAGCCTTGTTCAAATACAAAACCCCTCCACCAACATTCTTCGTTGCCCAATGGCACAGGGTACGTTTTCTACGACAGGAATATGTCTCATCTTTTGCCCTATGCCATCTGCCGCAGCCACGCGCCGTCGCACTGCATATGTAGGCTCCCCCTGCTCGGCTTTGGCAAACGCCATCCCCGAACCTCCAGGCGAGCTTTGGCTCGGCTACCGACGTCCTGAAGCGGCTGCGGCTATCAACCGGCCTTGATCGTCCTCCCATCTTACGACTTGACTTAGGTTGTGCGAGGGACAAAAACCACCTACCCCCAACAAGTTGTAACCCTCCCTCACATTCACCTGCCTGTTTGTTACGATCACGATCCTGTCGCGTTGCTCTGGGTCCAAGTGGTACCCTTGACTTGCCTCAACTCTTCTTACAGATATCAATGCCTCGCTTTGGACATCCAACAGCCTCAGTTTCTATTTATGCTCTCGGACATCAATTTGCGGCGGCCTAACAATCAATTTCCCCAGCGTTTCAACATAGCTTGACAACCCAACAAAGACAACAGGCCTGAGCGATCGGACATGACAAGCAAAAGTTTCGCAGATCCTCTTGTATCTCACATCGTCATTCATTCCTCTACTTAACAACAACAAGTTGGATCAATACCACCCAAACACCGACTGGCAATCCAGGACATGGCAATCATGTTAATACCTGATCACTGGCCACCTCCAAGCTAACAGATGCGCCGTCACTCAGAGTCATCAGGAGCCCAGACCTTGACCAACGTGAACAGCGTGGAGGGGGCATTGGAGTCACTCAGCGCAATCTCATCACAGTCAACACATCAGAAGTCACGATGGTAAAAAGACAAGTCAAGGCACAGCAAGGCTTGTTTCAAATATCTCATTGATCGGTATGTAAAGTCTTCTTCCATCTCTTTTTTTAAACTCGCCTCTATTCCCATCCTGTCTGGTTCATGCCAGATGTAAACAAAATTAATAGCCGTTAACACGTCAAGCAGATTATGGAAAACAAAAAAGCCTCATCACGGAGGCTCGCTCAACAGAGTACTAGAGGCCACCGACTATAGCGTGTGGCATAACATGGCATTACAAGAGTTACCACAGCTGATCTTTGGCATTGAAGTCTGCACAAAGCAGTTGAGTCAGTATACTCAAGTCACTCAAACACCGCAATCAGTTGCAAGTGCGATCCCGACGACGAGCACTTCATGGTCGAGATATGCATCTTGGCCTATTCCAAACCCTCAAATGACAATGCTTGCAAATCATACACAAGTGTGCACATGATTACAGATGCGTCTTAGCATCAGCAAAGCAAAGAGGGTTATAGATACGCTGCTTGATGTAGGTGGTCAGGGCAACATCACCCCACTCCTCCCACTCAGCCCATTGAGACTCAGGAAGCTCAGAGACACCACCACGTCGAGCGGCCTTCATGACCTCGCGAGCGACAATGACACTAGCATCACGGACACGCTCAATGCGGGGGTATATGAGGCCCTTGTGAACCTCATCGGCAATCAGGGAGCCAGCCAGAGCAGCCGCAGAGGTGTAAACCATCTCGTCGGTAACACGAGAAGCCTTGGCCAGGATGGCACCGAGACCCAGACCAGGGAAAATGTAAACATTGTTGCCTTGGTTGGGGTGGTAGACCGTGTGGTGAGTTTCGTCACCAAACTTGGCCTTGACGGGGTTGAAGGGAGAGCCAGAAGCGAAGAGCACAGTGCCCTCGGTCCACTCAATAGCCTGCTCAAAGGTGCACTCAGCCTTTGTGAGAGGGTTGCTGAGAGGGAAGAGAATGGGACGGCGCTCAAGGCCACCCTCCTGAACAGAGTGCTTGAGAGCACGGACAACAGGCTCGGTGAAGACGCCGAAGGTCGCAGTCAGACCAACCAGGGCACTGGGCTTGACATACTCGATGACTTCCTCAAGAGTACGGTACTGCTGACCATTGTTGTCAGTACGAGCGAAGTACTTCTTGTGCTCTGCCAGGCGATCACCACGGTCTTTAGTAACCAGACCCTTGGTATCGACGAGCCAGAACTTGTCGCGGGCGGCAGCCTCGCTCAATCCACGGCGTGTATAGTACTCAACGAGCTGTTTGGCAACACCGACACCAGCAGAGCCAGCGCCCATGAAGACAAGCCGCTGTTCCTCGATTGGAACACCGGACTGCTCAACAGCACCAATATATCCACCCAATACCACGGCACCAGTTCCCTGGATATCGTCGTTCTATCAAAATAATGTCAGCACCGAACTTTCATCAAGTTTATCGGTTCACTTACGAAGCATCGGTATTGGTCTCGGTAACGGTCGAGATAACCAAAGGCCTTCTCACTGTCGAAGTCCTCGAATTGGACAACCATGCTGGGGAAAACCTCGCGGGCAGCTTCCATAAACTCATCCATGAAAGCCTGCTGCTCAGGGTACGAAGGTCGCTTTTGTCGCAGACCCAGGTAGAAGGGGTCCTTCAGGTTCTCCTCGTTGTTGGTACCGCAGTCAAGGACAATAGGAAGGGTCTTGGAGGGATGGATACCAGCAGCGCCGGTGTAAAGAGCAAGCTTTCCGATCTGGTGTTCCTGGTTAGAAGTATTTTCAAGTGTGGTTTTGCGACCGACTTACAGAGATACCGACACCGTTGATACCGAGATCACCCAGACCAAGAATGCGAGAGCCATCGGTGACGACACAAATCTCAGGGTCCTGGCAAGGCCAGTTTCGGAGCATAGCACGGATGGACTTTCGCTGCTTGATGGAGATGTACAGAGCCTCGGGGCGAGTGTAAATGCTAGAGTATTGCAAGCAAACATCACCGATTGTGGGGGTATAAACGAGGGGCATGAGCTCTCGGATGTTGTCGATGAGGAGACGATAGAAAAGGTCGGTATTTTGGTCCTTGAGAGTGGACAGGTAAAGGTACTTGTCAATAGGTGTCTGGCGGGTCTGAATCATCTTCATGGCTCGGGCGCACTGGGTCTCGAAGCTCTCCATAGTGTGGGGGAGGAGACCAGTGAGGTTCTTGGACGCGCGTTCCTCGGGTGTGAATGCAAGTCCTGCACAAAGACTTGTTAGCATGCTTCAAGGGAAGGTATGATAGCTGGTGAGGAAGGAATTCGTGAAGAGCGACGGACACCTTCCATGACTACAAGTCGTAGCAAGGCCACTGGCGCCATGGTGGTGACAACAAGTGTTGTCGCAATTGACAAGGTGGAATGGGACGGCTTACCTTTGTTCCAGAGAGGTTCTCGGACAATCTGGTAGCCGGCAGCATTGGACTCGTCAACATATTCAGGTGTTCGATCCTGCTTGACCTCGGCATAGTGGTCTTGGACGTAGCCACGGTGTTGATCAAGGGCGGCCATCTTGATTTCTTGTTCGATCTTGGAAAGGTCGACGGGGGACATTGGATTGGAATCTGTAAGTCTTCGTCTAGATGGGGAGGTTAGTTACAGTTATAGGCAACGGGAAAGAGGGGTCGGAGGGACGGGAGGGGGGTACACACGGGGATGATGTTGTTGATGATCTAGAGCGAGGCGTGGCAATTTCAGAGCTGGCGGTACTATGAGGAGACGAAGACGCCATGGACATAGACAATGGGAGATGGGGTGATGAGAACGGAAAGAAGGATGAATAGGAGAGCCTGTGGTTCGAGGGTCGAGGGCGGCGATTATTAGTAGTCGCCGTGAGAACAGCGGCTGGGGGAACAACAGTAGACGAGCGGGTGAAAGCACGGGTCAAAGTAGACGATGTCGCGGAGCGCAAGGGGCCACTAGCGAAGAAAAGTCGGTTTAAGACGTTTTGGGCGGAACCGGGTCCCGAAGGCGAGGCCACTGTCATGGTCGAGAGCGTTTGGCCCATGTTTGGGTTTGGGTATGGCAATGGTACCGTACCTCAGATGAGAAACTCGAAGAGATACCGGAGTATGGGGGAGAGAGAGCAGGGGTAAGCTCGGGGAACGGGGGTGCGTCTTGTTGGGTGGTGTAGGGCAGACAGGACAGGGCAGGGAAATCAGTGAATGAATCAAGGGATTGTGATGCAACAAATGTTGCGGCCAACGCTTATCTGATGCTGTGAGGTGTGTAAGAATGAGATTGTGATTTCGTTTATGCAAATACTGCTGCTTGGCGTGTCTTGTCCTCGTAGGAAGGGGATATTAACTGCAACAGGCGCAGCACCAGCCAATTTTTTGCGAAACCAAACCCAAAATTTTTGGGAGGTTGAGGACGACAAGCGATTGACAATGACGGAGCAAGACGGATGGCAACGGACGGACAAAAAGCGGTTTCACTTTTTTTCTCCAGAAATACGCCCTTGTCACCTTGAGAGTGGACTGTTAGCCATGTAATTCGGTACCGGTACACTACTAGGGCGCCAACGAAAAGTCCACGGCGCGACCGAGTAAACGTAGCAGATCCTTGCAGCTTTTCATTCGACGAGAAGGATGGGGAGGGGATGAGGTAACCTCTGAAATACGGGAGACATGATGAGGATACCTAGATCGTGGGTGTGAGAAATAGCATGGGCGTGTAGCAAGTACCATCCCTCTCACAATTCGAATTCCTAATGAGAACTCGAACTGAACTGGATGAATTGAGCTTGACTTGAGGTCAACAGACCAACTGCAGCACAGAACACCTGAGCTGTTATGGATGGGGATAACCGCATGGGGGAATTTTCTTTCTTGGGCATTGGGGCTGAAAGGTGAGTAGACGGTGGGACCAGTGGAAGCACTAGCTGGGATCCCGCGTGGAACGCAGGAGGATTGGGGATATTCATGTATCGGGGGAACTAGCGGGTGACTTGGGTAAAGATGTATCTTTCACCTAGTCCTCTTTGGCTGTGACAGAAATCTGGCTGATACGTACCTTGCTGGGGAGATGGAACTGAGACGAGGACCCTGGCTGCGGAAGCTACAGGTTGAGCTTCTGTCTTCTTTCCTCTTGAGGCAGGACTCTAACTCGCCAAATACTGGGGGAGCTTGGCAACTGTTTCGGTATTAGAAAGAGTCCCGAACATGACTTACTCAAACTTACCTCTATCTTTCTGTGTCTATGAGTCACTTGACTTTTTGAATTGCGTTCTCTGCTCGGTGGCTTTGACTCTGGAGTAGCAGAGCCTGTGTACCCCTATGGACGTGTGGGTGAGCGTCCGCTTCAACGATGCGTTGCGCTGGGATGTGAGGTGTTGTCGAGTCCTTCCTTAGACGATCAGTGATATGACCACTTTCAAGAGCATTCCACGGGCATGCGCATCTCGGTCAAAAGAAACCAGATACAGACACTCGACGAAACAACCCATAAAGTCAATCTCTCGTGGGTTATAGGTCGATTTACCTTGGTGAGGCTCAGTAAGGACACCGGTGTAGGTGTGTGTAAATGGGCACAGAAACCACTTGACGATGGTCCAAATGGGGTGATGGTGGGGGTCAAGTCGTGTTGTCAATAATCATAGACGCTGGGATTTTCCCAATAGCAAGATGATATCTGATCTTGATAATTGAGTAAATACAGTATTGACCAGAGAGGCGAGGTGGTGTAATTTCCAGGACTTCGACTGTCTGTAATGCAATAGCCCTAAAACGAGTCACTCCATCTATTGCCTACAGATAAAAAAATCTGCCGTCGGCCATATCTTACATTCAATCGGCGCCGGTATCTCTACTAATGTTCTCACAAGCCAGAGTACAGGCCGACGACTGCCGTGCTCAGTCATAGAACGGTGAGGAAAATAACCTTTGGCAGAGTCACGACAACCATTTTAGGCGGAAAACGGAGGTACAGTAAAGGACAACGGCGCCGACTACGGGGGCTAACTTAGGTGGTTCCACATTGTTCGTCCAGGCACTGGTTAGAACCTAGAACACGCAAAGGGAAAAATGTCAGACTTGATTGATAAAATGATATTCAACCGGGAGGGATCATGGAAAAAAACATTGGCAGGGCTTTGCTTCTACGGATGCCATTAGAGGGAAAGGTACGGGTGCTGAGTAGACGGCAATTTCTATGTTAATGTGGATAAATGGATAATCAAGGATGAGAAGAAAGTATTGAGCCTCAAAGCTCAAGTTTAAAGAGATTACAATAACCAAAACAAGAAAGAGGCCAAATAATCCATGTGTTGTCTTCAACCGAATAATAGCCCATAGTTACCTGGGTTTGCATTGATCTTCTAACTGACCTTGTGGACACAACGTCTCGCTTTGCGACCCGATGTCGTGCTTTCGGAACAAGGTCTCGGTTCTCAATCATCAAACTCGGCGCACAAGGCCCCGGCGAGAGCCCCACCGAACACCCGATATTATCCACTATTGGAAGCCCCTCTCTGGGGCTCCTCCGGTTGAAGGGGCATTGTGGACGCTACATCTGTTAGTGAGGTTGTGATTGGACCTTTGAGACTGAATTTGCAAGCTCTGCAAGTCTGAAAGAATCCGATGTCTTTGTTCTATGTGTTTTCACTTGTCCTGCTAATAAGTAGCACTTCATTTTGCTGCTTGCGAGCTAAAGTACCTTGCTCAGTTTGTCTATCCAGGGTAAACTCTTACGCGTCCACGGGTCTGACTAGTAAGTAACATAATACAATTCACACTAGGCGCTGTTACGCTATTACAGTATAATCGAGACTTTTTAGTTAGTGTCCGTTGTTTCCTACCGTTTTATATGAATCTACTTATCATTTATATAAACTTTCTCCACGGAAACGCAATATCGAAGTGTTTCTCTGTTGCTATCAAGAACAGAATAAGAATCCACGCCAGCATTCTTGCCTGCTCTTGCAATATGTTTTTGAGCTTTGTGCTAAGGTTGCGGGGACTTGTGGGGCACTATCTCAAGCTGGTAAAGGTAGCAACTTACAACAAGAACATCTGTCCTGCAATAGGTAGTTATGTATGAGAATCTCGTTATTCCAATTTCGATTCTTTATCTGGTTGCCCACAAGCAAAGCAGCACAGGCGAGTCTCTAGATACAAATCATACCACTCGTCAACGGCCCGACCCTTGAGGCCGAGAAAGGGGTACGGAGTTGGGAGGATATCATGCAGCAGCCATGTGAAATGCGAAGAGAAACCCTAGTAATCGGGACGATGTTGTCCCTTGCTGGGTTCAGGGTCTGACAATTATTGATACATCTCTCTATGAACTGACTTGTCTCAATGCTCGTATCATTGACAGCACAGACTCTAGAGTCTCATTCCGCTCTTTACTGTGCTGCAGTTATCAGTAAGAAGTAATGCCGTTGGAAAGAAGTGCGACTGATCCACGCACACTAGACCTGCATGCGCTGCCGTTTTGCTTGCTTTTGCTGAGATTGGATCGATTGTCATCATCTTGCGTCTCCCCCATGCCTAGGCATACGGTGAGCTTCATTATTATTCTCATTTTGCGTCGTACGTAAGATACGGTCAGCAAAGTTCATGTGCCTGCAGCGCCATGACCACAACAGATACCTATCTTTAGATGCTTACCAACGCATCTCGTAAATGGGGTTCTCACAGGCCGACTCACCGAAATTCACTCTGGCCTGAAATTGACGGGAAATGAGTGTCTGACAGTGTGTGCTCAGAGTGCTGCTGTTTCCCCAACGGTTTGCTGTAGGAGAAGTGGCATTACGTATCAGATACACTCTGCAACCCTAGAAACTTTCTGCCATCAGTCATTTAGTGAAAATTTGTTCGAAAAGGGCAATAGCTCGTGCTCATCCCTCATCCTCTGCCCAGGTATCAAGTTTTGTTGATTCCTCCTGATGGTGATACCTGATTTCATCTCAGACTCAAATCACAAATCATTTCAACCAACCTCCTTGGGCTCAGATACTGTTTCATTTGCTATTCCGCATGCACGTCTTGGGCTCCGCCTCCCTGGGTCAGACGAAAACTAGGGAATGTCTCCCGACTTCAATAACTCAGTTTCTATCAAAAGTCATCCGGCTTTACCCGAGTGGATGCCCTCACTAGCGCCCATCCAGCCCAGAAGCAATCCCGCGGGTCAGGCAGGAAGCCCTGAACCACCCCGGCCTCAGGCCGTCTTCCCGAAATGTGATCCACCGGCTCCCCAGGCTGCAGGAGACCTGTCCGGGAAGGCATCGCAGAGCCTAATTTCATGCATTTATCAGAGTTTGGCGGATACTTTGCTGATGTACATGTGGATAGTGGAGATCGATAAATGGATCCAGCGGGGAAGGTGCGAGACAGGGGCATGCTCGGGTACGCCTAACCTCTAGAGGTTCAAGGTCTCGCGCGTCTCACCACGGAATCTCCAGGAAGGTGACCCCACTTCCCTCTCACCATGCCTGACCTTTTTTTTTCTTCTTCTCTTCACCTGAGTTCCACTCGGTCCCTGGCTAAAATTGAGTTAGGTAAATTGATTCTAGGGGGGGTTCTCTTTTGGCCTGGAAGCATTGGTAATCATTGAGTTACCATTGTTGTGCCAAAACTGTCAACAGTTTCTCAACAGTATTCGCTACTACAACTCGTGCCTTTTTTCCCCCAACTCAATTTGAGTCATTCGGCTCTCACAAAATGAGACGATTGATAGAAAGTTAGCCTTGAATCATCCAGACAGCCCGCCTATTGGGTGCCATGCCGTCACCCCGCATTCGTCTATCCTCTCCAGGATCTTGTTGACTTGTCTAGATCGGGGCTTTGTCAAAACGTCAACAAAATTTATGTTACTGAACTGAAACTCAATAACTCCCCAGCACAATAAGCATCCATGCGTATGATGACACATATAATCACAAGTCCAAGCCACGGCATGTGATGTTTGTATTCTCGGACAAGCTTCGGCCTTTGTAGGATCGTGACTTTACATCCATCCGGACGTTGTTGGTGTTACCCTGGAGTATTTCGGCACTAGCAACCATTCACCTTTGATGTTCACGGGCAACCCTCCGCAACGCCGAATTACCTACTATGCTTTCCTACCATACATGTTTCGCAGGACATATGTCGGTATCACGGTCTAGACCGTTGTGGCATATCAAATCAGCTACTCGATGGACAAGGATCGACCAAATTAAATTCACAGGTAGCAAGTAATGGCTAGTCTTGCCGAAATGAACATGTTCAATAGAAAGCCAATCCATTATGGTGGCCTTGAATGTTTTCAACGTTAACAAGCTCAACAACAGCTGGAAGTAAGCCACTGGTATCTGAGATATCAACCACATCATATCAGCAAGTGCCTGGCCCTGGTTCACTTCGGCCTAAGAATCCGACATCTTTCTGTTGGGAACTACAACCCCTGTTGATATGCCTGGCATTTGAAGAGCAACATCCTCTTGGTTTCATATGCTTTCAAACATAGATCGGCTTGCCTCGGCCAAACTGAGAATTGTCCTCGTCCGACTTAGCTGTACAGCGTAGGACGTCATCCAAGCAAGCAAAAGGAAATTCTCGTCCACACATCAGGACCTACACCATCTCAGTAGGTTGGATTGCAAGAATAAACCGATAGCTCATGTGATTCTTAAGCCTAGCTCCAAGTATATCAATAAATCTTTGCCGAAGAAACATAATGGTTGTTGGACGGCTAGATACCAGCCAGACTGGGATAGCTGGTTCACTGCACACCCTGAGCTTCTTTCGACATCAATCAATATTTAGACATTCATTATGTTCCGTTTCTCCGACCTTTCTCACACTCCCCGAGCTCCCTTTAGAACGAAGAGCTACCCCGCCTCACATGTCTTCAACTTCAGGAACCAAGACATGGGCAACTATTGCTCTAATGAGTAAAAATAAACGTCACTTGCAACCACATCCTTCAAAACGGCTTCGCTTAGCATAAACGAATACACCCCTCTACGGATAGAGAGTTGAACAAGTTCAGTTTAAACCCCAGAGAATGTCTGAGGCGTGTTCCTTTTATAAGTTAGCTCGTGACTACCCCGTGCCCACTCACGGACAGGTACCGAGGGTGCGGCTCCGTGCTAAATATGTCTACTCCATAGAACTACCTGACCTTGCCTGACCTTGAAAATCCAGTGCTACCATTGACGCACCATATCCGTCTGACATCTGGGGAAGTCCCGTTGCCGTTCGTCCTAGCTCCTATCCAGCTGTCTGGTGTGAAGCCTCCGTTCCCCCAGATTATCTTGCTCCACCAAACCTTGTCCTTGACGCCACGTTATGACTCCTACAATTATTTGCCTACTTGTAATTACACGAATATTCATTGTCACAAGCCATAAAAGCCTGGAGAACTCGCATAGGAGTCACAGCATTCCCGATATCGGGCCATCAGCCCTGCTCGGTACCTTAAACTTAAGCTTGCTCGCAGCTTACACGCGGTGAACATATCCTCGGCATAAAGATTCGATACACTTGTTTGCCTGTGACTGCATTGGGTATTGATACACCAAAAAAATCGAATTACACAAATAGTTACAATATCAGCCATCGGGCGTAATTAGCTATAGAATGCTGTGATTCTTTTAGCAACATCCTTATGTCAAAGGTTGCTTGTTGACGTCGTTTGCTCCCAAAACACCGTCAGTTATAAATCTCCAAAAATACATAAACGAAAGCAATGCATTTATGCCCTTTTTCTATATGCCGTGAGATCCCTGCCACGTTCTCCAATCCACAATATTTCTTCTCATGCCCGTCCACTCATTTGGCGTTCTCTTTACCTGCCTCGGTCACCTTCCGGGACGCCGTCTCGATCTTGCCCATAGCGTTGTCATCCTGGAGGCTCCACCAATGCCGCAGACCCTTGGCGTATTCGATCTCCTCTGGGGTAATTTCTATAGGTGGACCCTTGACCTGTGTGAGAATTTCTCGTTCGTTGTATTTCGAGACTGCCCAGGATGAGCCATCTTCTGAACGGACGCCGAAGCCACGGCCCTTCATTGACACCACCTTGACCCGCCGGAGGAGGATAACATCCCCACTCTCGACATCCGGTAGTGATGTTAGGTGGGGCCGGAAAATATGGGCCACTCGGACCTGGGTCGGCGCGGTCGACGGATCGGTCAGACACAAAGTCAGCATGAAATCCCGAGGGCCGTGCTTCGGTCGGTGTGGAGGTGGTGGTGATTGTGTTATTACAGCAAGAATATCCGTCATCTTGTCGATTGAGTTTCTGCTGAGCATCTTAAGCGACAGAAAGTCGGGCAAATTCGTTCGCAGGCTTTTGACCAGCTGTATTTTCAGAGTTTTGACATCCTCTTCTTCCGGCACAGTCGCTGTAGAGCCAGCAATGGAAGGTGATTTAAGCGAGGCGAACGACATATTCGGGGACTCATCCTGCCGGTGAAAGCTTCGCGATACCGAGCGAGTTTCACGCCTAGGGGTCTCTCGCTTTGGATCTGGACTCCTTTGGCTTCTAGTCTGTCGTGTCGATGGACTTGACCCTTTAGCAAGCAATATGCTAGGGTCACCGTGGTCATTTCTCGGACGCAGCACTCGCTGGGATCCTGGTGAATTGTTGTCCACGCTATGAACACTCTCATCGTCTGTTGCTTTCCTCTTCCCTTTGCTCTTTGTATCTGCCTGCACCGAGCCACCTGCCAATCGGATGCTGGGATCGTCGTGGTGCGTTTTACTTCGTGTCTTGCTACTTGATGTGGCTGGACTGCTAGGCTTGCTGCCACGGTCCGTGGTCTTCAAGATGGGTGTAGTTGTGATAAACGCCAGGCTAGGATCGTCGTGGCCATTACCACCTGATGATTTAGTTGGCCTGTGTCGCCGAGGTCGCAAAGACTTGGCGACAATGATCTCAGATGCTGCCTCCGCGTCTTGGGGAGATCCTATAAGCGACCTATCAGCCGGTCCGGTGTGGTCAGGCGATCTGGTTTGCGACAATATTGTGGACAAAGCAGAATCCGTAGGAAAGTGTGTTTCGGATCGCATGGGAGATTGTTGTAATATTTCGGCCATGATCTGATCCTCTGGTCCTTCATCCTCCTCCTCCGTCATCTGGTGGGCATGAGTGACGACACTCAGTGTGTCGACTGTTTCGACCTCAATCACCTGTTGTGTGCCGCCAGGAGTGGGAAGATGTTCGACAGAACTGTCATGCGAGAATTTGATGCTGTCTTCCGGCGGGGCCTGGACTTCTGGGTTCTGTGTTGGTGGAGGGGAAATTTGGCCACCATTTTCAAGCTGTGCCTCGTCGCTTGCCTTCTCAACTTCATCCCTGTCGGCTTGGTACAAGGCATTCACCATTTGAGAAGCTGGTTTAGTTGCCACCTCTGACAAGAGGTCCGATGTATTTTCATGCGTTTCAGAACGTTCAAGATCTTGGGATGTCTGAGATTCGATAATTTCCTGAATCTTCACAGTCACAGATTGATCCTCGTCGGATAACGGCACCGTTTTGCGAAAATTGGACGATCTCGCATCATCGTATAGGGTCTCTTGTGGCTGTTGAGATGATTCTTGGGAATGTGTTAATGCTTCGCAAGGAGCTTCCGTGGCCTCAAGAATTTCCGTTGTTGGAGTAGGTCTGCGAGATGGTTCATCAATGTCCATGGTTTCGACTGTCACTTCAGGCTCAACTGCTGTCTCGTCTAGCGATTTCGTCTCAGCAGGTTGAGCAGAGGCAATGTCCTTTGTCTCGTACCCTTTTGCTTCTCCTTGCAGTGGAGGGGCATTCCCCATGTCGATATCGCATGCTTCCTTTTCCATTGGATTTGATTTCTTTGCAGCTTCGTAACCATGACATTGCAATTCTTCTGCGATGGGAAGCTCCCGCGAGGCAGTTGAAGGGACAGGCGACTTTGCTTTGTCTATCATCTCGCTGTCACCCTGAGCCTTGTTTGCACAAATGGTGGCCTCAGCAACTTCAGCTTCATTTTTGGTTGAGCCTTCAATATGAGATGTAGGAACTTGGTCCTCATTCATTGAACGCATTTGGCCGCTGTTAACCCTTTGTGTCTCTATTTCCTGCTCCTCCCCCTTGTTCAACGAAGAAAGCGGCTCTTCGTCCGTATCGAACCGCGACAGACGCTGGTTTTCCTCTTCAGCCATAATCTCATCTGCTTTGGGGACTCCAGAATCTCCTTGCATCTTGGACATTGGTGATGTTTTCGCCTCTTCTAGGCCAAATGCTGATTTGCCGTCTTGATTTTTGACCTCTGCATCCATTGTTGTCTCTGGTTCTGGTTCTGGCGCTTCCTCATCTTCGGAATCCGAAAGCAGGTCGATGATAATAAGTTCCCTAGAAGCAAGGATAGCGGAAGGGCGGGTGTCTGCTTCCTCTTCTGCGCCATCTTCGTCGTAGTAATAATATTCATCCGAGTCATATTCACCTTCCGCATCACCTTCCGACCCTTCGTGCTCCTCTGCTTCGATGTCGGATGGTTGCTCGTACGTGTCAGGGTATTCGTCGTCAAGGTATTGCTCTTGATTTATGACATCTTCATCGGGGTTTATGGTTTGTGTATCAGGGTCAATGGTATTTGAATCGGGTTCCTCTTCAGACGTCTCTATGTCGTCATCGTCATCGTGCGTCTGGGAGTACTTCCTTAAGTCGTAATCATCGCCAGGCTCATCACCACCATCGCGATAATACTCTGCTTCACTCGCCGGTTCTTCAAGTTTGGGTTCTGGAGATACGTTTGCGGTTGTGTTTATATCCGTATTCTCTCGTGAGGGAGATAACTGGCGGTCTCTACTAGACCCCCGCGACCCTTGTTCTCTGAATGGCGAAGAGCTCAAGATTTCGACTGGATTCTCAGCGTCGCTACTAGCAACTACAGAGCGGGGTCCAGGGGATAATCCTACAGC
The DNA here is from genome assembly GCA_013755755.1 of Fusarium sp. NRRL 25184. Taxonomy (NCBI): domain Eukaryota; kingdom Fungi; phylum Ascomycota; class Sordariomycetes; order Hypocreales; family Nectriaceae; genus Fusarium; species Fusarium sp. NRRL 25184. The sequence goes on along the minus strand of JABSSZ010000030.1, from coordinate 100,773 downwards.
CCAAGCAGTCTGAGGCGGTTGCGAAGTCGCAGCGAATGTAGAGTGAGACGCTGGTTCAGCACCAAAAGGAGTTTGAGGGGGTGAAGAGGACTGTGGCTCATGACCAGCGAGACCCGCAAGAGCTTCTATAGCATTCTGAGGGGGGTTTTCGGTCTCCAGGAACTCAGCTGGATAATCTACTTCTCTTGGAACGAGATTGGACGAATGTGTTACAATATTTCGAGCATTTTCTTCCGAAAAATAACCCGTAGCCTGAGGAAAGAGTACGGTCTGTGGGGGGAAGCTGAAAGCCATATCGGTGTTCATGTTGCTTGCGGTATGACCCAGTAAATATTCGTCTGTCTCATGTGGCATCCCCTGTGGTGTTGTCGAGTCTTCTGCGAGCGGCAAAGACTGGTTCACAAGAGAGTCATCCCTTTCAAAAGGTCTCGTTCGGGTAAATGGGGTGGGAGTCATCTGTGTGAACCCAAACGCTGGTCTTGATTCAGCCAAAACCTGCACACTGGCCATTGGAGTAAAGTCAACATATACTGTTTGACTACCTTGATCAACCATCGCCGGTCGCGGTGGTGTGTTCGTGGTAGTATCTTCTGTCTCGCCATTGCGCTGCGAGACACTACTCCTATAGGACTCCTCTTTATCTTCCTCTTCATGATCCTTCTCAGGCTCAGGGCTAGGGGATCGGCTAGTGTAACGCCAAGAGTTGGCAGGCAGACTGAACCGCGTGCGCCTTGTCGATTTGGTCCTGCCAACTTCGTCATCTAGCATGTCTATATCTCCTTCGAACAATGCCCCGTAAGAGACACGCGCTCGTTTGAGGAAAGCAGGCGAAGGGAATTCAAGAGGATCCAAAATCGATGAAGCAGTTCGTTTCAGAGGCAAGGTGACTTCTGGAGATAAAGGCGTAGGTGTGGCAGGTCGCTCGGGCACGGATGTGAGGATGTCGACTTGGTCAGTATGATCGATTTGGCAGTTGGTGGTAGTGACTGTCGTCTCCGCGTCTGGGGCGTCGATACTGAGCAATGTGTCTCGTTCTTGTCCGGGTCGACGGATACCAAGTACCAAGCGATTTGAAAATTCGAGCTGCCATGCAAGAGTGCTTCCTGCGACTTGAGTCTGCGTCTCGTTCTTCTCCCACTTGACGCCCTGCAGGCTCACACGAACCTCGTCCCCTGCTCCCAGCGATGCATCTGCGATCGCCCTAGCGGCTGCACCATGAAAACGAATCCGCACCTGGCCATTCTCGCGTCGGAGTCGAAAGTCTCGCTCAGCTAAAAGAAATGCGATAGATTTGTTGAGGATGCTAAATGGCCATGTGATAGTTACGGTGCCAATTACAACTCGTACATCTTGACTTGGGACATCCGGACTGAGCTGAGCGATTGATATAGGTTCGCCCTGGTCGAGTAGTGATGTCGTGGTTTGCGAGTTATTCATCGTGGTTTGGTCGCAAAGTCAGTCGCGTCAGCGGGACCTGAAAAGCCAGAGGGACTGTGTTGCAGTATTAAATCATGTGCGACAGCTTTTATTTGTTGTTTCTTTGATTTTATGGTTGTCGCATCTCGTATGTCTTTTCCGTTGGTCAAGCTGCTGTTAACCTCGTTTGAGGCGCTGATTCGTTCGTCGACGTGTGAATTGTTGTTGGAACATGAAATCGATATGCAAGCTTCCGAGCAAGGTGGAAGCCGAAAGCAAGCTGTGGTGGGGATCTGTCCGAAAGTAGAAGGCGGTGAAGGAATCACCGGTCTAGCCTATCAGTCTATCACTGCTGTTGAAAATCGCCGGGTGTTAGACGGCGGCCACTCTTATGCGGCTCTGGGGCCGACAACAGGCCAGGACTTCCAATGGGAAGCACCGAACTACCGTGACTTACTTAACAGAAGCAGTAAAAAGAGTCGGGACAAAGTCGAAATGGTTTCTGCCCCCCACTCAGGTTTAAGCGTATCTCGATGGCAAGGGAAAGCTGATGACTTTTCCCAGGGTGGTCCATAGAAGATTTTGATTACCTACCTAGGCAACTTATTGATTTGCTGATTTATCTTTCCTGCTTCGTAACGGTACACCAGTGAAGAAGCGGTTCGTGCCTGGGATTGGAGGCTGTCTTATTAGTTGCTTCACCTCTCACATCACAATATGGGCTCTCTGACTCAGCCGATGCCTTTCGACGTCCACAAGATCGCAATCATCGGGGCTGGTCCTACTGGACTTGCGGCAGCGAAATATCTCATTGCCCAGGGTTTTGAGGACATTGCCATCTTTGAGCAACAGGAACATGCCGGCGGAATTTGGCGATACTATGGATTAGCCCCAGGAACTTGTCCTGTGCCTCAAGAAGATCCTCATTGCCCTCCTGAAAACCCCATCAGATGGAATTCGACATCGGCCCCAATGTTCACTTCGCCGATGTACGAGGACCTGCACGCCAATATCCCAAAGGAAGTCATGAGCTTTTCCGACCAAGCTTTTCCCGAGGATTCCAAGCTCTTCCCCGAGAGGCCTATGATCGAGGACTATCTGGTCAAGTATGCAGAGGATGTCAAACCCCTAATTCGGTTTTGTCGACGTGTCGAGAGGGTGACTCTGAAAGTGCAAGATGGTCGGGACAGGTGGGAGGTTGAAACACAATCAACTATCAATAGCGACAACATAACCACGAATACCTTTGATGCCTTGGTCGTGGCCAACGGTCACTACTCGATCCCCTACGTACCCAATATGAAGAACTTGAAAGAGTTTAACGAGGCATACCCCGGAGTAATTACGCACTCCAAACAGTATCGCACTCCCTATCCTTTTAGAGATAGAAAGGTAGTCGTGATTGGTAATGGCCCGTCTGGCCTCGACATTGCTTTGCAGATCAATCAGGAGTGTAGAAAGCCTGTCATCTTGTCTGTGCGACACCCTACACCCCCAGATCGACTAGCTCACTCTGGGTGTACGGAAACAGCAGAGGTTGAGGAGTTCCTGGTTGAGGAGAAGGGAATCCGTTTCAAGGATGGGCGTGTTGAGACGGATATCGACGCCATCGTCTTCTGCACCGGCTTCCTCTTTAGCTTCCCATTTCTTGGGGATCTAGGCCACCAGCTCATTACCACAGGCCGAGGTGTGCATGGATTGTACCAACACATTTTCAATATTCAGCATCCAACCCTCGTTTTCCCGGGTCTCAACATGAAAGCAGCCCCTTGGCCGTTGAGTGAGAGCCAAGCAGCGCTGTTTTCAGCTGTGTGGTCCAACAACATTGAGCTTCCAGCTCGAGGCGCCATGGAAGCTTGGAGCCAGGCATTGGAGAAGCAGGAAGGCGACGCTTTACATGTGTTTGGTCCCAACGGAGATGGCCACTACATCAACAAATTGCACGATTGGGTTATGAAGGCCAAGCGGCCAGGAAAAGAGCCGCCTTACTGGAATGACGAGCTCATGTGGCAGCGCAGCATGTTCCTCGAAGCCAAGGCGAGATTCGAACAACTAGGCTGCAAGGCTCAGACCTTTGAGGAGATTGGATTTCACTATGAGCCTGGAGCTCGACCTGATGTGGAGAAGGGGGGATATGAGCTCTGATTAAGACTGAAAGACGAGGTATTACAGAAATTCGCAATACAATTTCGCCATTTGTCTAGGACGTTGCGATTCAATATCGTCTTGACCCCAAACGATGTGATAGGATGCTTAGGACAGGGGCTTCAGACTGTCAAGCAAACCGTTGGTGGTGGTTCCCACTCACTCCATATCTGATTCGGCAAACTATGGGGTCTTTGGGGATGGTGCGAGTGCAGTGATGTTGTGATGGTGGGTTAGAATGGCGGGAGTCGGGGTTGGATTTGTAATGCAGTTGGAAGGACCATGGATCCAACGTTTTGGGGCAATTCGGCCATTGGGAATGCAATTGAACAGGTCCGGTCCAACCCAGTCAGGGCAATAGTTGGATTGCCTTATCATTAGAACATCCGGTTAGAGATACGCGAAGAAACGTCAAGGGTACTTGAAGAGGGGAAAAGAACGTTCATTCTTATCTTGCTTGTGCTCTTTCACTCTTACATATTGATTACCTTTACATCCTCTAAGGATTTGATTGAAAACACAACAATTTCTGAAAAGTCAAGTGGTCTTGATCTTGGCAATGGCACCATCCGCAACTGATGCTACAGCCCCGGCTTCGCCAGCTGCGACGGCTCCCCAAGCTTTACCTCCACCCAAAGACCTGTCGCACCTGTTCTCAAAAGTGGCCAGAAATCGTAAACCTAGCAATATCAAGGCCTTTTACAAATTCATGCAGATTCCGGGCATCAGCAATTTTGCTGGAGGTGAGTAGGATTCGGTCGGTGATCGACGATCCCGGCACCGAGGCACCGAAACTTTGATTGTTAGCCTCCGTCTTACACGTCCGTACTGACACGGCCGGTAGGAATGCCCAATGTCAAATATTTCCCCTTCGATACCTTGGAAGCTCAGATATCCAACGCGGACCGTTGGGAGCCTTCACCGAATTACCCTGACAAGGTTGATCCATCAACTGAGTCTCTGCCAGGCAGTGTTATTGGATACAGCAACAATCCAGACAAAAACGCCCCTAGAAATCCGGATTATAACAAAACGTCGTCTAGGATCTCTATACCGAAAATTCTAAACGAACCAGACATCACTAAGAAGGTTGACCTTGCCACTGCCCTTCAGTATGGACAGGTGACCGGCTACCCGCCGCTACACTCTTTCATTAGGCAGTTCACGAACCAAGTTCTTCACCCAAGCGTTCCATACCAAGGTGGCGCGGATGTCATTCTCAACAATGGCGGTACGGATGGGTTCTCAAAGGTCCTTCAGCTCCTGGTTGACCCCTGGTATGAGGGGTTGCATCCCGTAGCAGAGCGGCCGGGCTTGCTCTGTGAGACCTTTGTTTTTGGTAACATCCTTACTCAAGCTCGGCCTCTTGGAGTCAATGTTGTTCCAGTTGAGATTGACGAAGAAGGTATGATAGTCGAAGGATCTGGTGGTTTGCGAGAGGTGCTCGAGAACTGGAATCCTCGAACCGGACGACTGCCACATTTCTTATATACGGTAACGTGAGTAATTGGCCTAATTGAGAACGCGTTTATATACTAACCGCTGACTACAGGATGGGAGACAACCCTACTAGTGGTGTCGTAGGCATTCAGAGACGAAAGGAGATCTACGCGCTGGCAAGCAAGTACGACATCATCATTGTTGAAGATGACCCGTATTGGTATCTGCAGTTCCCTTCCGCTGCGATACACGAAGCCAAAGCTAGGGGCTATGCTATCCCCCCAGTGGTCGATTCACACAAGACAGTCAAGTCATCTGGCTACGACTTCATAGATTCACTTGCTCCATCATATCTTAGCATCGATGTTGACGGCCGCGTCATTCGTCTTGATACCTTTTCCAAGACAGTTGCTCCTGGTTCTCGATTGGGTTATGCCACTGCACAACCTGCAATCATCGAACGTCTTACTAGGTATGCTGCTCTGTATCTAAGTAATCAACATCGTAAAAGTTGACTTTTGATGAATAGGATCGCAGAGACCAGCACTGGCCAGCCCTCGGGTTTCGTCCAAGCACTCATTGCTCAAGCCATTCTAGGCCCTCACTCATCAACTCTCGAGACATTCTCCTCTCTCCCGGAATCAGAGAAACCCTCGTTTACTGGCTGGCAGCTTGATGGCTGGGTGCGATGGCTTGAGGGCCTTCGTGGTGAGTATGAGCGTCGCATGACCCGAATGTGCTCTATCCTTGAAGAGAATGCATTTTCTCTGAGGCAGTCAGCGTCCCAAAACCCAGACTTGGACTGGGACGTCATCAGCAAGATACGCTTGTTCGATTTTGACTGGCCTCGTGGAGGGATGTTTGTCTGGGTGCGTGTACACTTCGAGAAGCATCCTCTCTACCAGACCAGAGGGGGTGACATTGCCCCTATCATTGATGGCACCGCATTGGCAAATGCATTTCTGATCCATAGTACTCATGCACCTCATCTGGTGCTGGGCAGCCCTGGTAGCATGTTCAGTGCCACCCCGGAGATTCGGGAAAAGCGTGGCTGGCAGTATATACGACTGTGCTTTGCAGCAGAGAGCGACGAGAATATTGACGGTGGCGCAAGCAGATTTGCACGATCCGTGGGTGAATTCTTCAAGATTAACGATACGGCACAGATTGAGAAGCTACTCGAAGAGTTGCCCAGCTAGAGTAAATAAATGAACAGGAGTTGCTGAATGATGAGCATTGAACAAGAAAAATAGCCCGGCTGCCAATATGTAAGATAGTCACTGTACAGGTCAACCTCGATGCCACATGTGTGTAGACTAGATTATTAAAACATGAAAACGATAACTACTATTACGACAATCACGCTGAAAGCAAGTATAGCAAGCTGAGATCACAGTTACGGCAAACAAGCATCAAGTTATGGAACCAATGCCGAGTCAGGCTGTAATTCATATCAAATCTCTGATTCATTTTTAAGAGAGCTCAACCGTCAAAGAAGCCATTACGCCTCGATATCAAACCATGCAAGACCCGTCATCTAGTTCCGTCTTAACCCGCTGCACACCCAGCAAGTCGAGAATTATTTTAGTTCTGCTTCTTCTGAGCCTCCTGGGCAAACACGGAGGCATAAGGGTTCAGGCGAAGCATGACCTGCTTGTTCTTAAGAGGGTTCTTCTTCTGGACAGCAGATCGGCGGGTGACAGCCTCGCCCTTGGGAGCGTTGAGAGAGCTCTGGATTTCAGAGCTGTTGATCAGACGGGTAAGATCGGCCTGAGAGACAACGTTGGAGGGGAGGAGGAAGTCACGCTTGTGGGCAGAGGCCTCGGTGGTGGAACCGTAGATCTCGTCAAGGGCCTTGAAGGCAGCAGAGGTCCAGACGATGAAGCGGCCGAGGTGACCACCAGGGGCGAGCTGGAGGAGGTTAAGAGCGGTGACGGGAGAGGTCTCGACACCAGTGATGTTGCGGAAAGCAGTGACGAGCTCCTTGCCGTCGGTCTCGGGGTCGTAGATGACAAGAGGGCCACGTCGCTGGCGGTGGCGTCGGCCACGGAGCTTGCCCTTACCAGCACGGAGCTTCTTGGAGTTCTTGACCTTCTCAATATCGGCACCAGCGCCAACAGCCTTCAAGAGGCCGAAAGCAGCTGCGGTCTTGGCAATGGCAGCACCCTCGAAGACGGCGGAGTCGACAACCAGAGGAACCTCAGGGACGGAGTTGACCTGGTGGCCACGGGCCTGGAGCAGGGGAACGGCAGCGGAGGCAGCGAGAGCAGAGACGACGGCGTATCGCCTGGTGTTGCGCGTTAGCATTGCAATTACGAGCCTCGTCGTCGAAAATAAACTTACTTCTGGCCCTGGTTGACCTTGATGTGCCACTTGCGCCAGATCTTGGTAGGGGCGAACATGCGACCGGAACGACACATGTTACCGAAGGCAGCCTGACCAGCGCGGTGAGTACCACCACCAGAGACACGGGGGATACGGGCGACAGCACGACCTGTTTGCAATGTGGTTAGCCTACTGTTCTTCTCATCATCGTGCAATCCCAAAACATTTCTCGTCACTCTCTCGTCCACCATTTTCTCCCCGCCCACAGAAATTTCCCCTCCAGGACCATAAATCCGAGAGAAAAAAAAGAAAAACATCGTGTACTAACCAGTTCCCCAAGACTCGGCAGAGGTCTGGTGACCAGCCTTCTCGCTCACAGCATAAGGCTGTCGCTTGTTCTTAGCGATACCGGTGTGAACCTGCTGAACAATGTCCGGTCGGATCGGGCTGGTGAAGACGGCGGGAATGGCGTGGGTAGCTCCAGTGGGAGCACCATCTTTGCCGATGATAGAGACAGTAGGTCGCGAAGCCATTGCGAAGGTTGAGACTTGGACCTGTTGATGATGCTTGAGTTAGTATGGAAAAGGTCCAGATTAATTGCAACAGCTGGCGTTGACTTCTTACCTCGGGTCGTGCGGCGTCGAAATTGGTGATGGAGTGGGAGGTTGCGAGGCTCACGAAATTTCAATTTGGGCAATCATTTGGTGGGCGGAGAGACCCTAAGTCTGCCCCACTTTAAGTTAGTAGCGAGTTTGCTAATAAGCACCTCACTATAGGACAGTGCGAGTAGCACCATTCGTACTCATCTGGGGGATCTTTGTGGCTTACACTGAGACCACTATCACTTGGATAGGTACCTTAGATACAACATAGACAATGTTCGTATAGGTAGTGTTCGTATAATTCTCATAAAGGCTCACTCGAGTCGCTCCGTCTCAGCATAAGTACATGTCATCATTATGCCCTTCTAAATACTCCAAGATGCAGATATCCCACCTTACCGTGTCCCTTGCGTCATGTCCCATTATTCCCACCTCTTCCATTCTTGAATATACTTATCTACCTGCTCCTCAACCCAATCCTCATCTTCATGTTTGGATCTATCCAGCTTGGCCAGCTTTTCGTGAATCATGGCTTCGACGTCCATCCTCTCGAGCACCTTAGCCTCTAAATATTTAGGGTCGTTCCACCGGCATGCCTTTCCAAAAATCTCTCTCATTCGATTAGAGTAGAGTTGGCAGGTTGCAAGTGGCAGCTTTTGTGGCTTCATATAAAAGTTGCGAGCGATGACATTGTCGTCTTTTATCAATGGCCTGACAACCTCATCGAAGCATTCGCCACAGACAGAGAACTGTCGAAGGTATTGCATGATATGCCAGTATCCGTTGGTGATTGGCTTGTCCTCTTGACACTCGCTCACTGTGGCCATCTTCTCAACTTCTTGTGCAAGAGTGCCAAGGTCTGGCTCTTCCTGTTCCAGTCGAGCTTGATCTGAAGTCGTTTCCATGGCGTCAAAGTACATGACGAAACGCTTTCTTTTTGGCTTGAAACGCATGGCGCAAAGCCCCCTAGTAGGTTCTGAGCGGGAGTCCAGAGGAATGAAAATGCCAGTCAGATTGGGGAACAGTGCCTGGATAATTTGAGCGCATTGGGGACATATGGTAAAATCATATACAGGCTGTCGAGTGTATGGGTTCCAGAGCGTCAGCCAATTACGTGTGGTGACTCTATCACCAGGGCACGGGAGGCTGTATGTGGTAGATATGGCTTTCGCAACCTCATGAAAGAGTCGTAAATCCGGCAGTTCATTTTTCAAGGTGAGGAGCCAAGCAATGCGATACCATGGTCCAACGCCAAAATCGCATGCAATCGCTTGAGCCGAGGGGCGAAGCATCGGCTGGAATGGCTTTCGGTATTCGGTTTTCGCGAAGACGGAACCATAACAATCAGGACAAATGTTGAACTCTGTACGAGGCAGTGTAAGCCAGTCCACCAAACCTGCAACGGGGTGCTTGCGGCGGCATTCGGGAAACGTGGTTACACCAGTCGCTTCTTGATGCTCCGAGTGACGCCTAACGGACCCCACCGGTTTCTCAAGGCGAACGCCATCTCGATTGGGGTCAAATGTTGGAGGTTGCCATGACTGCGAAGAAGCCGGGGAGCGAGTGGCAGATGGAATAGCTGGTGCTGGCCTGGCTTCAAGTGGTATTTCGGGGCCAATGGCAATAGGCGTTGGCATCTCGGGCATTGATATGATTGGGTCTGGTTCGTATTGGGATCGTGGCCTACCAATCCTTTCAGACTTGCCGCGGGTATCGAAGGGGTCGATCAAAGTGTCCTCGTCCACGGGGTATGGAAGCTCATTTTTAGGCCTCTCTGGAAGAACATGCTCATCTCGGGCAACCGGAAACGTCGACGCAGGTCGTAAGTTTTGAGTAAAATCATCCAAGACTGCCGAACCCGTAGGGATAGCGACTGGAACAGGCATCGTAGGTCCCCGTGGTCTCAATCGGGGACCACTTGGTGCATCAACCTTTTCCAGCTTTGGCTGAGAATCGCGTTCATCCTGCAACACGACAGACTTCTTACGTCTTGGGTGCAATTCTCGTGGACCTTTTGGATGATCATCGCCAGAGCGACTGTCGTCGCCTCGATCATCACGACGGTCATCACGTCTGGTTGTCGGTTCCCGTGTTGGCTCACGAGGAGGGTATGTCGATGATCTTCCATAATCTTCACGATCAGTCCTCCCATAGGAAGGGGATCTATCTTTCTTGGTACTTCTTGGTAAGTACTCGCCTCGGTAAGAGGATTCAGTTCCAACTCTTTCTTTTGAAAGCGGACGGGCAGGCTGCTCATCACGGTCCTTGGAAAGAGGGCGAGCTGATGCATCTCCAACGCGCTCTTTGGAAAGGGGGCGTGTCGGTTTCTCAGTCTCGACACTCGTTCGCTTTGAGGTGGAAGCGGCTGAAGAAGTACGAGTGTGTCCATTATCATATCGTCGCTCATTCGGCGCGCTTGATACATGCCCTGGTCGAGTGGGAGACCTACGAGAAGCACCCTGAGACTGTCCATAGTACGCTTGATCCCGTCCGCTGGCGCTGCTTTTAATAACCTCAGGTGCGAGCTGGGGATCAAGAGGAATCTTTGGGGGTCGTGCAGGGGGCTGGTCATGTCGTCCGCTGGCGGGGGCTGAAGGACGAGTACGGTATTTTTCGGGGAGTTGGTCGTCTCTAAATTCGGTTTCGAGTCGAGGTAGATCCTGCCTACTGCGTCTCTTTTCCAAGGGTGGTCGACTACGTTCCCTGCTCGTTGTTGCATCAGCTTTGAGGGTAGTATCGTATCTCCGGCTGGATCTTGTGTCCGTGTATGCGTCGCCCGATGGTCTATCTTGTCGCTCGAGTCGCTCATTCCTTTGGGGTTTCTCGAACCGGTCGATACGAGGAGTTTTTGTTTCGTTCCTCCTTTCCGGTTCAGCCCTTCGTTCAGGTTCAGGTCTCCTGCTTGGCTCATTGCGTCGGTCCTCTTCTCTTCTTCTCTCGGTCTCACGTCTCCTGTCCGACCCAACCCTCGTTTCTGTTTCACCACCCTCTGAGCCGCTTGATGATCCTGTCAGAATGACAAACCGCCGCTCAGGGTTATATTCATGAACTTCCATTATCATAGGGTTCTGTTCAATGTCTCCACGAGATGGAGGTTCTTCTTCCTGATGCTTTGCGAGGCACACACCATGCTCTCGCTTGAGAGAAACTTCCTCATCTTCCACAGATGGGGGCGGCGGTCTAACTCTTGGTACTCGTGCCGGCGCGGCGGACCGTGGTCGTGGTATTAAAGGGTAGTAAGGTAACTGATATGGCGGCTGTTGCGACGGTGGGGGTTGAGAAAAAGGACGATCATCCAACTTTGGCGATGATGGACTGTTCTTCTGTGTAAGTAGTAGTTCTCTTGTAGGACCTGGGTGACTATACGGCTTCGGACTCTTGGCTCGAGAAGTTGTGAAGTAACCCGCCTGGAGGAGGTTCTGTATGTCAAACGATTCGCCCATGATGCAAGCGTCTATATGTCTGATTGGCACGAAATCATGATACACTACCGAGGGAACAAGAACAGCAACTGCGACCACGGATTATAAAATGAAGGACAACCAAGCAGATCTGCTTAGATCAGGTCGCAGTTCGGGCAGCTTGCTGATGTTTGTTTTCTATTGTCGCACAGGCCTGCTGGAGACGGGAAAGTTAGGTTGTTATTGGTGCGGGCGCTCCAAAATAGTTCGTAGTCCAGGTCTATCACCCGTTGAGAAACGCTCTAAGTGAATGTTGAAGCCGAAACTATAGGTTCAAGCCTGGTAACCTAAACAAAAATGCAGGAAAAAGACACGATCTACTTCGGGTCGGTTATAATTTTGGTTTCAAGGCGGCGACGTCAGAAGGAACGAGAAGGTGTCGGAGATGCCTTGGGGCGCAGTTTGGGTCCAAATCGAAGTACGAAGCCAGATGACATAGCATCAATCCCTTGAAGTACTTGATAATCGGCTGTGGGATCACGCAAATCGAAGTACCTCTTGGTGGACAGCTGGGCCTCTACCCTGCCACCCCTCTCCAATACCCCCGCCAGGTTGCCCCTCCTACGTTTCGATTTGCACGCCATTAAAGCCACCTTAAAAATCACCGATTTGCTCAAGGTAACGTATCACCACAAGATGGATCATGGATATCATGTCTCGGTAACCGGACAGAGAACTTTATGCAGCATCGAACGGTTGTACATGGTAATACAGCAGGCGCATCTTCCCATGCCACCAGATTAGGTGCCTCAAATAACCTCCAGTGGTAATCCCAGGACAATCACTTCTGTTCACTGACTCTCTGACACTGGAAGGATTGCCAGTATTATCAATACATGATAATGTCTCTCATATATTTCGTGTTGGATAATCGCGGCTATGCTAAGAGCTAACGGCCATGCCCAGTACTTATTTCACGCCTTACAGGGCTATCAAAATCTGGTCAAAGGTGATAGTCAAGGATGTTAATACATAATCCTCTCTCAAGTTGTAGCTATCAGAAATACATGTGAATCCACACGTGAAAACAATTTATAACTGTATTCCTAGTGCTAGATTACCAAGTTTCTCTTAATGCTTTCTTATACGTGTAGTTTCATCGCTACAATGCTGGACTACTTGACCTGTAGCCGTGAGTGGGTAAACCTGTTCCCGGGTCAACGTGAACCACATTCAGTTGGAAGCTCGATGGTATTCTATGGTTTATGGAATGAGCAGGGGCATCCTAGGTCAACTCTATAATGTTTATCGTCCCAAACAACGGCGAAACTAGACATATGCAATAATATTATGCTTCAGACCAAGTCTTTTCTCCGCTTTCCCCGACTATCGCGATGCATGGTCTGGTGGGATTCTTTCTAATCAGAAGAATCAGCCTCACTGTGAAAGCCAGCTTAAATCTGCGTTTTACAAGAAACCGAAGTGGAGGTGCCCAAGTTTTTATTCAATTCAGTAGCCAGTCCAGGAGACGTGCTTGCAGCCCGTGATGTGACCCTCTTGGTCACTTTTGATCACCCAAATCAGAAACTCCCCACCAATGCGCCCAAAGCCCAGATGGTAAGAGTCTAGTCCTCTAGAAGATCAGCAATATCCTTATCGTCCTCCTCTTCTTCCCTCCGTCGTTCCTCAGCTTCGAGAAGATCCTTCAGCATAGTCCTCTGCCTCACTCTAGCCTTCTGACCCCAATCGGCACCGGTGCCATCGCCATCCTCGTCAATCTCAGGCTCATCCTCAACTAGTCCACGTAGCTCATTGGGAGAAATCTGTGCCTTGCGTTTTTCGCGGGCATCATCATCCTCCATCTTTTGGACAGCCCCCTTGGTGACGAACTTGAGGAACAAGGGCCGCAGCAGCATATAGCCACCGACAATGACGGTAAGACGGAGCCATGCTTTTGTGTCCATGCTGTCGAAGGCGTTTGAAATGTTGTTGGATGCATTGGCTCCATACTGCAGGAATTGAGCAGTGAGTTTCCCAAACGCATTGAGTTCAGGTTGCTCGCCCTGGGGCTGCTGTTGTTGACCAACAGGATCCATTGTAAACGTTTCAACTGCTCTGATAGGAGGTTGCTGTTTTTTGCTGTTGAAGGTCTGAAGAGACGGTCGCGTCTAACCAGGTGAGTTTAATAATCGTATTAGTGTAGATGTCCAGGACTGAAGTTTAAAGCGACGAAAATAATGGTCCCAGGATATGATAAGGAGCAGTGAGCAGAGGGAAAGATGTCAGAGCTTGTGAGTTGAGGTGCTGCGGTCGAGATTTTTATATGGCGCGCGACTTGGGAGGTTCTTTACTAGTTGGCCTTCTCCGATGGACCCGGCTCACTGGCCAAATTCTAGAACCCGCAAATAAGATGAGGGTACAGGATACTTCCATGCTATTATGCAATTGTTGAAGGCATACGATTGGCAGTGCTTGGCGGATGGCTCTGATAAAAAAAAAATCCCAATTACTTAAAATATACTACAGTACTTCAGTTCCTATTGATCCCGAGAGTTATCTAGAAATCCCCTGGGGGCATGGAAGGGAAGTAGGCTAAGTACATCATATAGTCCAGAGTCATTGATACATTGTATAAATCCGGAAGCCAGAAAAGTACCATTGCCTGACCACAGTTAATCAATTTACACCAATACAAAGAAGTGCAACTCATACACCTTTGAAACTATAAAGCTCTTCAGCTGCTCCATACAAACTACCTACTTACTTACTTGACCTAGTAGATAATATATAGATAGGTACAAGACAGGTAGACTAATGACAATAAGTACAGGAACTGATATGGAACCTGAGCTTCATCAACGCCACGTGATCTACCTGTTTTATTTCCTTGTGGTCTGAGTGGGCGTAAACCTGGCTTGGCTCCACCAGATATCCATTCCCGAACAGACGCCTTTGGAGCGAGACAAGAGGCCTGGCTTGATAGCTCGAGAAAATTTCGAGGCCTCATTATAGCCGTTTTCCATCTCCATCTCCGTCTCCATCGTTCACCCCGACAGCACCATCGTGTGTTTCTCGCCTCTGTTCCCCTTTCTTCCTGCCCCATCTCGTTTCTTAATTGTCATTTATACTATCTAGAGGGAGCCGTTACAATGTCGACCGCTTTCCGATCCCTTGCGCCTTTCCTGCGCACCGCCCGACAAGGTCTACGGGCTAACCCCATCAACCCTCTTCAGTCCGCCTTTAGCAAGCAGAACACCTCTGGTGTCCTCAACCTTTACCGCACATATGCTGTTTTTGAGCGATCAAAGCCCCATGTGAACATCGGTACAATTGGTCACGTCGATCACGGCAAGGTACGACTGCGTCCTCCATATCCCACAACCCCTCTCTTTCTCTCTCAAAACCCAACTGACTCTTTATCATAGACCACTCTTTCTGCTGCCATTACAAAGCGACAGGCCGACAAGGGCCTCGCCAACTTCCTTGATTATGGTGCCATTGACAAGGCTCCTGAGGAGCGAAAGCGTGGTATTACCATCTCGACCGCACACATCGAGTACGCCACCGACAACCGCCACTACTCCCACGTCGATTGCCCCGGTCACGCCGATTACATCAAGAATATGATTACCGGTGCAGCCAACATGGATGGTGCTATCATCGTCGTTGCTGCCTCCGACGGACAGATGCCCCAGACCCGTGAACACTTACTCCTCGCTCGTCAGGTCGGTGTCCAGCGAATTGTCGTCTTCGTCAACAAGGTCGATGCCATTGATGACCCGGAGATGCTCGAGCTCGTCGAGATGGAGATGCGCGAGCTTCTTAACACCTACGGCTTCGAAGGCGACGACACTCCCGTCATCATGGGCTCTGCTCTCATGTCTCTCCAGAACCAGCGCCCCGAGATTGGCACCGAGAAGATCGATGAGCTCCTTGCTGCCGTCGACGAGTGGATCCCAACCCCCGAGCGTGACCTTGACAAGCCCTTCCTTATGTCTGTCGAGGATGTCTTCTCCATCGCCGGCCGTGGTACCGTCGTGTCTGGCCGTGTGGAGCGTGGTATTCTGAAGCGTGATCAGGAGATCGAGCTTGTCGGAAAGGGTCAGGAGGTTATCAAGACCAAGGTTACCGACATCGAGACCTTCAAGAAGTCTTGTGAGCAGTCCCAGGCTGGTGACAACTCTGGTCTCCTCATCCGAGGTGTTCGCCGTGAGGATGTCCGCCGTGGTATGGTCGTCTGCGCTCCTGGCACCGTGAAGTCTCATACCCAGTTTCTCGCTTCCCTCTACGTCCTCACCAAGGAGGAGGGTGGCCGACACACCGGTTTCCAGGAGCACTACCGACCCCAGCTGTACCTCCGAACTGCAGATGAGTCCATTGACCTGACTTTCCCCGAGGGTACTGAGGATGCCTCCAGTAAGATGGTGATGCCTGGTGACAACACCGAGATGGTTGTCACCATGGGTCACCCCAATGCCATCGAGGTTGGTCAGCGATTCAACATCCGTGAGGGTGGCCGAACTGTCGCTACTGGTCTCTGCACTCGCATCATCAAGTAAGCGGCGCTTTAGACAAGAAATGAAAAAGTTAACGGGGACGGTGTACGAATTATTACGCTTATGTACAATCATGCAATGTCTTCTTTGAGTCCATTTTGGCTCCTGTATATTTATTTAGCTGGCCTTGGGGCTCAAAGATCTCCGCTCTGCTTCCTCCCACCTTCTTGGTGATTTGAATTAGATAAAATCTAGGGGAGGCAGTAATACGATTTATAAATCTAGAAAATCCATTTCAGGGTGAATCACTTGTTCATAGCAGCAGTATGATGGTCATTGTGGCCATGATAAGTCACGATGACTGGATCAACATTTGATGAGCACAGCGGGGGGTCTTCAAGGATGCGAGAGGGCCAGCACTTGGAGGTTTTCTTTAGGATTGTCATTAATCACATTGACCCGATGCATTGCGTAGCCACAGGCTGGTCATGCGGAAAGGTGCGAGGACAGGACAGGATACATGGACATGATCGAGGTCCAATGCAATGGTATTCGTCTATCCTCGGAGGATTTTCGTCAGACGCACGATCTTCCTGAGGGACCCAAGCAAGCCATAAAACTCCTGTTCCAAGCGGCCGCCCTCCGAGTGCTCTTTTTTTTACCGCGAGGCCTTTGTGACGTTCTGCTGAGAGTTCTCCTCATCCACACAATACTATGCTCTCTAGCAGTCCCCCCATCCCTTAACCGAGAAAACCGGGTGTCATGATCGTTTATCGGTACTGTAAGCAATCCCGGGTCAGTTTCGTTATTCCCACTACTTGACCGAACCGCCATCCAGGGTTTTGGGGCATAGTAATTCCGCTCGATTGAAACTCACCTTGTTGAAGCCGATATCCTTGGCCTTCTCACGGAAGCACTGACGGCACAAGTTGAGATCGTACTTTCGGATGAGACCAGCCTTGTGCTTGCAGACGCGGCTACGAGATGTTAGCATCAATCATATTCGGTCGATGATTTCGACGCCATCAGGCGCATAGAATTTCGAGCAAAGGAGATATAAATTCGTACCAGCTGCGAGAGCCCTTGCCGTAGTTTCGGGGGCGGGAGTTCCAGACGCTTTCGTGAGACATCGTTGCGGTGATGATTGAAGGCCGAAAGCTCGAAGGGTTGCGGGATGATTTGGTTTCGCGAGTTGGATGCCGCTGGAAATTTTGTGCGCATCTACTAGGTTCCTCAGCCCCAGTTCGGGTAGGAGCAGGGCACATCGGGTCCCGGACTATCAATGACCCGCTATTCTCCACTGCGGGAGCTGTCCAACAAGGTTACCTGACATCCACTGAAGGGCAAACGAACAAGAGCGTATGTCTTGCGCCATTGGCTTAAACTCGATTTCGGCTTGAGCTTGAATATGCTATTCCCGAATGTTCTGTGTATAGGTAGGTAATTGTGAGTGCAGTACCATCATGCTGCTGATAGCGAGTTGATCTCAAGAAATTTCCGCTAAGATTGTACTTCATTTCACCGCCTAAATGCACAACGCTGGTTTTTTCTGTGAATCTGTGCAAAGATTTCAAGCAAGCCAAGAATATTATTAAATTTCTGTAAAAAATCTAGAAGCTGGTGTTGAAGCTAAAAGAGCCTCGACGGGGGCCATAGTGAGAACCATAGCGGTCTTGTCGTGAATATGGTATTTCAAGAAGCTCTAAATTTAGATGCCCATTGACGTCCTGTTCATATGCAGATGTTAGATAGACTTTGTCCGTCTCGCAAGTTTCGAATCGTCAAGTCTTGTTCACATGGCTGCCTCATTAACACATGCATATGTTTTTCTGTAGGTTTAGGCCCATTATTGATTGGCCGCTGATCAACTTGCCACAAATAAAGGCCCTAAAGAGGCATAGCAGCAAGGTAAGAAGTTCTTTTCTACAGGCTGCATCATCAGAGCTTATATCGTCATCTAAGATCTATATATGATGAAGTACCGGTACCTCTGATATCAGCGCTCTCTAGCTAAAGCCTCTAAAGCTTCCTCTGTGGTACTCCCTCGGATGTAAAGGGATAGGCCATTGAGTAGCCCATACCCGAGATAGATAGCTACCAATTTCTGGAAATAACTGATTCGAAGGGGGCCATCCAACATGATGAGTCGAAAGAAACGAAGAGCACTTTATTAACCAAGGCTACTTCATCGAAAATAATGTAGTCCAAACTATGGGCTGTTGTAGGTATGATGGCTGACCAATAGACTACAGCTCGAGCTTGTTGTAGGTCCCGCTTTAACCTCCAGGGATATCCACCTCCACCGGACATTCCCTATGCAAGCTGGCATCTCTGGTGGATTTCCAAGCAGCCCTCCAGAAACAAGCACCTCTCTGATTGCAGACAGTGCTTTGCTTCATTTTGCTTTCTTTTTGCTACTCTTTCATCCAAAAACAATCGAATCAAGTTTATCATAAGAAATGGTTCTTATCAAGAGCTTCGTGCTGAGCGCCCTTGCCGCCACCGTCGCAGCCAAATCCGCCGTCATCGAATTACTTCCCTCCAATTTTGACGATATCGTCCTCAAGTCCGGCAAACCCACGCTCGTCGAGTTCTTCGCTCCGTGGTGTGGACACTGCAAGACACTTGCCCCCGTTTGGGAGGACCTAGCCAATACCTACGAGTACGCAAAGGACAAGGTCCAAATCGCCAAGGTCGACGCTGACGCTCAGCGTGAGCTCGGTAAGCGATTTGGTATCCAGGGTTTCCCTACCCTCAAGTTCTTCGATGGCAAGAGCAGCAAGCCTCAAGATTACAAGTCTGGCCGCGACCTTGAGAGCCTGACCAATTTCATCGTTGAAAAGACCGGTGTAAAACCCAAGAAGAAGCTTGAGCTGCCCAGCGAGGTTACCTACCTCAACGATGCGACATTTCCCAAGGCCATTGGTGGCGACAAGCATGTTCTCGTCGCTTTTACCGCTCCGTGGTGCGGACGTCAGTTTTCCCTGCGCCATTCTTTAGTTCAATCTGACTAATCTTGACATATTCCAGACTGCAAGAGCCTTGCCCCTACCTGGGAAGACCTCGCCAACACATTCGTTAACGAGAAGAATGTCCTGATCGCCAAGGTCGATGCCGAAGCTCCCAACAGCAAGGCAGTGGCTGAGGAGCAAGGTGTTAAGTCCTACCCAACCATTAAGTGGTTCCCTGCTGGCAGCAAGAAGGCCGTAACCTACGAAAGTGGACGCAGTGAGCAGGCCCTTGTTGACTGGATCAATGAGCATGCTGGAACCCACCGAGTCACTGGTGGTGGTCTTGATACCGTTGCTGGTACCGTTGGGTCTCTTGACACGCTCGTGGCCAAGATCACAGGTGGTGCTGCCATCGCCGACGTCGCCGAGGAGGTCAAGAAGGAGGTCGAGACCCTCACCGATTCTGCTCAGAAAACATACGCCGAGTACTACGTGCGCGTCTTTGACAAGCTGAGCTCGAACAATGACTGGGTATCGAAGGAGCTCGCTCGTTTGGACGGCATCCTTACTAAGGGTGGACTGGCCCCCGCCAAGCGTGACCAGATTCAGCAGAAGACGAACGTTCTTCGCAAGTTTACCCAGAAGGTCGAGGAGAAGGTCGAAGAGATCAAGGATGAACTGTAAAGAACCATACATATGATAAATAAGAGCGGAAAGGAAGTCACGAATCAAAGGGTTTTATTTAGTTGGATCTTAGTCGACTAGTCTCGACATGATGAACTCGTAACGAGACATGGTAGCACTTCTATTTGCATGTGATGAATTGAAACAACTGAGAGAAAGCCTAAACACCCTACATCCCTTATTTGGACTCAAATCCTACGAGGACTTGGTTGATCCCCCATCTTTGACCTTACTCTCTTGGAGAGCTGCTTCGAGATTATCCAGCCTCCGAGACATCTCATCCACTTCACACTATATTAGCAGGATGGTGTGGAATACGAGGCCGTAGATACTCACTTTTCGCAAAGATTTCTGACGAGACACCAGCGAACTTGTTAGACAAGGAGTTTAGGAGCTCCTCAACAGCGGCCGTGACATCGGCGCGAGCATCATCCGAAGGCTGTGACAAAGAATAATCGAGTCAGCGGTGCTGTTGAAACCGTCCATGAAGGCCTTGCAACCCAACTTAAGCGTTCTCAGTGCGACACTACATAAAACGAATCCAGAGACGGTTGCATAAACCGCGGAAGAATAAAACATACATTTTCAGGCTTGCTGTTGGCTGTGGAATCTGGTTGCGGCTCGTTGCTAGCCATCATGATATTGGGATAGGAGGACGAAAGGATGGTGTCTCAAATGAACTAATCTGAAGTGAAAAAAAAAGTCTATATAGAGAGACACCGAGGTACTCAAAGTGGTTTCTTGAGTGCAATGTTTGTCTTGTGAGCGTGTATATGTGCGTTGGTGGTTGTGTCTGGCGGTACCTGGTTTGTTTGATGCTGCTGAACTGCCCCTTATTCATACTGTGCCGGAAAATAGACGGATACGGCATTTCTTTTTAGCACCATCAGCAGCCAACAACCACCGAGTTGCGATACGTACCTCTTCCATGAACGCCAGGTCTCATAACTCAAACAATATCTCATGAGGAGAGGCTAACCAACCACCAAGTATCAGCCATCGCCTACATCTACGAACTCATTTCCTTATCACGCTCAATCCCTCAGTTATTACCATCTTCACCACGTCGTCTTGGACCGACGACCAACCCAATTCTAGCATGATACGGTGATAGTCGCTCGCGATCGTGGGTCATCCATCCATCATGCCTCAAGCCCAACATCCAATCGCTACACTTATATTTATTGTTTTCATTGTTTGGCTCGTCTTTCCCGATAGCGACTACTCAAGTCAATCTCTTACTCTTTCCGATCTCGCCGGCGAGAGACTTGACCATTTCCAGGATGCTCTGGACGTGCTGAATGCTTCGCGATGGGGCGATTTCGCACCAGTCCCGGGGAAAGACTCCAAGGTGAAGCCATCTTTTTTGAATCTTACAGGTTTTCGTGCGGATGATAACCTCTCCTGGGGCGGTTTGAAAAAGTTTCGCGAGCGGAGTTTGGCCTTCAGCCGGCATGCTATACCACCTGTTGGACAACATAATATGTGGGACACTGGACATGGTGAGCCTATTTGGTTGAATGCATCAGGGACTGTTCATGGAGAATGGGTCAAGCCAAAGGGCTCTGTCTCTAGAGGATATAACAGCTACAATCTGAGCAAAATTGCTCCTGATATGGACTGGGTTGGTGATAATGTGCCTTGGGCGCGTAACATCACTGGTCGCACTGGCCGCATGATGCTGCGCCTAGAAGGGAATCAAACCATCAACGAGTATGAGCAATTACCAACTCAAAGTAGCGTCCCCGTCGCTGGAGGTCTCATACGGAGTGTCAAAGGAACCACTACTATTGAGGATACGCATGGCTCTGGCCATGACTGGGAAATGAGGCTATGGGGTGTTCACTGGCCACGCCAGGGTGTGGTTTTGATGACCACCACCAGCGAAAAGTTCGAGGGCATATTCGGCTTGCCACACCTTACACCAAGTGAGGATTTCTTCCAGTCTAGTCAAAGGCTACTTAACGAGTCGATCGCCCACACCATTGCGACGAAGAGGGAGAACATATATGCAGACCAGACTGTGCCATGGACTTCAGATCTAGAAAACCCTCTATACACTACTAATCCATCGCCACATTGCGAATATGTTATGTATGCGCAAGTCTTTCCCCCAAGTCGAACCTATTTCAACATAGATTCCCAGGAATCATCGCGGGACACTTTAGAGTCTGTTATCGACGCTATCGAGTCAGAGTTACAATCACCTGTTGGGGCACCCATCCCAAAGATACCCAAACTCCAAATGTCAGCCATCATCTACTCTCCAGACTGCGGCTTCTTTCTGGAGACCAAAGGACCGCCAGATTTTGGCCCAAGTGAGGCCCAGCACTTAACAGGCATGAAGATAGAGGTCCAACTATACCAGGTCAAAACGTGGATTCTTGTCTACGCAATCGTTG
Source organism: Fusarium sp. NRRL 25184 (assembly GCA_013755755.1). Classification (NCBI taxonomy): domain Eukaryota; kingdom Fungi; phylum Ascomycota; class Sordariomycetes; order Hypocreales; family Nectriaceae; genus Fusarium; species Fusarium sp. NRRL 25184. The sequence goes on along the minus strand of JABSSZ010000030.1, from coordinate 78,911 downwards.
TATTTGGTCAGGTCAATCTCCTCAAGAACCAGATGCGCGAGTCCTGCACCCCATCGACCATGGGTCGAGTGAGCTTTTGGACTATCGCCATTATGCTCATGGTTGACGGTATGACCTTCACTGCTGCAGCAACTTGGGTATCATCTGCTGGCGCCACCTTTCTGCCAACATTGGCCCTCTTGTTTGCCGCATTTCTGTCCATGACCATTGGTGGAAGCTTTCTCGCCAAAGTCCATGAAGTTCAGCTCCCTGAAGCCCGGCCTCGACGTGAGCGGGAAGTGAACAACACGGGTCATAACACCAATGGTACCGAACTACCCGTAGCGACGACTTCAGACAGATCACTCTTGCCGGAGCCTGTGACAGCACATCAACCAGCCAGGCCTCCGCCGCCTCGATCTCAGCCACAGCCTGTGATTGTTCCATCCGATCAAGATATTGATGCCGAGATTGCTGCTGCCGCAGTCCCTGGCGCCACAACTGCGCAACGTGCTGAGGAAGCCCCCCAATCCTTCCAGAGCATCATCGGCCGCATGATTCTCTCCTCCCTGTGTATCATATTCCTGGCCATTTCTTCCACGACATGGTATCCCAATCTGAGGTCATTGTTCCTGAATCTGTGTGTCCTCGTCTATCTATCCTTTTGGATACCTCAAATTCTCCGTAATACCCGTCGAAACTGCCGCCGAGCTCTTGGCTGGCCATTCGTCGTTGGCCAGTCCATCTTACGTCTTCTCCCCGTAGCCTATTTCTGGATCAAAGAGGACAATTTTCTTTATGCCCGCTCGGATCGGCATGCGTTCCTTGTCTTTTGCGCCTGGCTTTGGATACAGCTCATCATTCTTGCCGCACAAGACATTATCGGTCCCCGCTTTGGCATTCCCGCTGGTTGGGCCCCTGATGCTTGGGACTACCATCCTGTTCTTCGCGAGGATAGCCTCGAAGCTGGTGGTTTGCCAATTGGCCTGGTTGCCGATGACACACCTGGCATCGAGCGTGCCCGATCATCAGGTGATGATGGCAGCAAGAAGCAAAGCACGACGAGGAGTATCGACTGCGCAATCTGTCGCGAAGTCCTGGAGGTGCCAGTGCTCACAGCCGAAGACGAAGACACCGGCGTTGCTGGCGTCTTCGCTCGTCGTTTTTATATGGTCACACCTTGCAGGCATATATTTCATAGTGCTTGCTTGGAAGGTTGGATGCGATTTCGACTTCAGTGTCCTATATGTCGAGAGGAGTTACCACCCCTGTAACACCGTTAGAAGATTGCCATTCGCACTTTTACACATGGGTGGCACTGTTCAGCATTAGCACGAATTTGAGATGTTTAAGTCCCAAAATGACATGTATGCTAGGCGCTGGGTGTACTATTAAAGTCTGCCTCCTAAGAAATTTTTTGTTGCATTGATAACGCAACGTTGATATGATAGTTCAACACATTTCCCATCCTCCTTGAACTCCGAGTCCGAAACACCACCTCCTCGAAAGACCATATCTATATACACGGCTGGTAAACCATTTTATACAGCACGAATATGAGCGCCAATACTCCTCTGACCTCGCTACCAGTTCAGCCGAGTTTGACGAAATTTAGAATCAGGAATACCAGGTGGCAGACCGCGAGTGCCAACTTGAAGGTCCGCAACTCGAGTTCGAAGGTCGAAGTCAACGGAACGAATCGTGAAGCGCTTTTCTTCGGGGACTATTCGTGGTATGGGCCTCGTGATGCCGTCGACATGATACGACTCGACCCCCATGGACAGCGCCTCTGACTCCTCAAGATTCATGGCCCATGCACTAATATTTGCAACCATCTCGCTATCCCACATGCCCTCACGGCGGGCACTGCTGCGTAGAAGCTGAATAGCTCGGCGCCTTGTTCCTGGATCGCGACATTTGGTTGCTACGACAAACAGAGGAGCAACAATCCCTATGTCAGCTGCGAACCTGGGCTTGAGATGCGGAGCTGAGAATCCCATGGCCGGGAACAAGTCCTGGCTTTGCCAATTTTCGCGTTGGCGATGTTGACATTGCTCAGGATCAGGGCAGTCGCGTGAGGCGGCTCGCCTCTCTTCGTCACCGACTATTTCGGTACCAAGATCGACTATTGTCTGAAACTGAGGAAGAAAGTTGTCGAACTCAGACTCCTTATCACTGAACATCATGAGGTACAGGATTCTTGAATTCGTGGACAGCATTTTCAGTGCAGCAATGCCTGCTTTCTCCTGAAGGCTGACAGAAGGATTGTGCCGTGTGAAAAATAGGTTGTCGAACGCTTTTCCCCAAGCGTCCAGGTAATCCTTGAAATGAAGACCATAGTCCAGCCACGATTGGGGTAGGGTACTCTTGAGGTCAGTCTTCATGGCAAAAAGCTCCTCGACGTATCTCATAATTCTAGCGTTTAACACATCACAGGCCACTCGAGCTTCGACAACAGATGTAAAAGTTTCGGGGATCGAAAAGGGCTCCTCTTGCGAAGGGGTAGTTGTGCCACTCGGACCAGGAGATTGTGTTTGCGATTGTGAGCTGAGCCTTATACTGAACGGCTGGGGGAAGTGGAATGCCATATCGTAGGACTTTGCTTGAATCGCCAGGCGAGTAAAAATGATAACCAATTCCTCCTCCAGCGAATTTTCGGAAACTGGAAGAAGTCTCTGTCTTTGTTGAGTGCGGAAGATGTCGAGCAGGCCAAGTCCCGTCTGGATCTGGTGAATGGCCTGCCTGTGATCACCAATAAAGGAATCAAAGCAGGCCAGAAGCACATTCGCCATGATTGAGGTCCTGTGCGATCTCTGGTCTTGGGTGTTTAGTTTCACCAAAGCATTGCATGCATCACCATATCTCCTAATGGCAACTTGCCAATGACCCTTGACAAGCTCGACACGCGCGTCACCACCCATCTCGGATCCACTGTGCATATTCAGTGCAGCTGTTTGCTCAAGAGTCTGATACAGAGCACCCAGTGCAATAACAGCGCATTTGATGGCATCTTCAGAGTGGCACGCCTGCAATACATAGTGCGTCCAGAAGAGATTGTTGAAGAAGCCAGAAAGCTCGTTAACAGTATGTGAGCGGAATATGTCAAAGTAGAAGGATTCATTGGGTTGGATCTGCATAGCGGAGGATGGATGGTAAGTTGTGGGTGACGGTGAAGTAGTCCCTGGTGATGTGGTCCTCAAAATTGATCTTTGATGGGCCCGACGTGGCAGGAGATGGTAGTCGCCGTGGAGAGGAGCAATGGAAGTGCTTGAAGATGCTTGAGCATCGTATGCTGGCATCGGCTTTGGAGCGATCCGGATCTCCTCGAACGGGCGGGAACTGCGACTAGGGGGCGGGTAGCCTGTGCAGGTTTTGTTGCTTCGAAGGCATTGAGTACAAGCTGGACGAGCCTCGTCGCATTTGATTCGCCTTTGTCTATAATGCCACAAAGGTGAGATTTTGGCTACCATTACACCCGAATACGGCCAAGGTTAAGGAATAAGGGATAAGGATTGGGGGGACGAACTTGCAATTGGCACATCCTGTCTTGACTTTTGGCTTACTTGTCCTGACACGCTTTGCTTTAGCTGGAGGAGCTGCTGATGGTGCAACAAGGTCGGATGAAGCTGAGGTAGTCGAAGCGACTGAAGCAGTTTTAGTTGAAGTGCCGGCAGCAGAGACAGATGGGCTTCTGGTGGTAGCAATGCGTTCAGTATTACCGGCACCTGTAATGGGAGTGGCCGGGGTACTCGTTGAGGCAGGAGAGACGTTGCTGCTGCTGTAAGAGCTCTCTGTATAGGGAATATCGATGGTATTGAAAGCGTGGACGCTGGTAGGGTGGGGAATAGAAGACGGATGAGTGGTCAGATCAGTTATTGGGAAGATCGTAGTCGTTGATGTTGAAACAGGGAGTTGCACCTGTACTTGTGATTCTGTTGTTGGCGTTGCTGCTGCTTCGTCTCTTGACGACGAAGAGGACGCATGGTTCATATTTGTAAAGGATACATGCGGGTTTGCTTGCCCTTGTGCGTGTGCGTGTGCGTGTGCATGTGCTTGTGCTCTTCCCCCCGCTCTCTCGGAATGAGACGATGAGGATTCCTCTTTAACCCAACTCTGAGCCATAAGTACACCAAGACAGTAAAGGTTCCTCGGCAACTCAGCAAAGCTAGCAAGTAAGCAATGGTACCTTGAGGTATCGTTTCACCTCATCAGGTCACCGCGGCTCCTCGCGGTAGCTCTACGACCACACGTTTTCTATCGAACCGTTTCTCGGCCGAGAAAACGGAGGAGGGTGGAGGGAAAGGGTAATTTTAGCGGTAGTCAACAATCAAAGTTTCTGCAAGAAAACTGTGCCAGAGGACTAGAAGCAGCCGGGGTAATAAAAGGATTTGGGAGGGACTAGGAGCAAAGAGTGGACAAGCAAGCAAAAGAAACTAAAGTGAGGCAAGTAAGGTAAGTCGTCACAGAGATGAGCACAGGGCTAAGTCGATACGCATGGAAACGCATAAGGGCAGCCCAACAGTGGCGGATAGTGTCAGCCCCGGTTCTTGGGCGCAATGAGGTCTTTCTATAGTTCATCACTTTTTCATCAATGTTATTGTGATCCCAGGGGCAGATCAAGCATCCATCTAAAGCATATATTAACAGGCATAGATGGGGCTCATACCGATATCACCGCCACTCCTAGCCAGGAGTAGGGAAAGAGGCTGAGGCCATCGGTTTCACTGCCGGGGATAGAGACAAAGGGCCTGGGGCAATGTGCTCGACAGCAGATACCATGGAAGTTTGGCGGAGCATTGGATGGGACAAGTCCAGGGTTCCCTCGTGAGACAAAGACACTGACTGACTGTACGAGTCAAAACAGAGACGGACCACGGATCGCCGGTGGGTTTCTTCTAGGCATTACCCATATCGTCTGCTCTGGTACGGCGGGCTCTGCCAAACTAGGAGTAGCACGCTCTGTGTAACCATCGCTAAGATCAAGCCGTTGCAGGGCAGGCGAGGCAGCCGCTGCAAAACCCATCGCTCGAGCACATACCATTGTCAGTGACTAGACTGCTAGAGTAGAGGTGCGGGTATTGTTTTCCAAGACATTGCCACGGGCGCCAGGGGGTTGGAGAGGTACCGAGGTGCATATAAGTGGTGCTTGTGGGAGTTTTGACCATTTCCAGTTGAGAATCCGTGATAGTGAGTGGATTGGGTGGTGAAGATCCATGAATAGAACTTGTGGTGTTGGTACATCGACATACACCCCGAGATGAGTGCGACATTGAGTGAGGGTGAGTATGAACATGCAGCGCGAGTCCTGTTAGTTTGTGCCTGTGCCTGTCTCCTTTGAGCAACTCCAGGACATGGGTGGCTGATTAGACTTGGACTTTGGGACACCGGGGACAGGCCCGGACCCGTCCCATCATGAGCCTCGGGCCCTCCCCTCCCCAGCGCCGCTCTAGTGCATCCTTTTGGCGCCCCAGAGCTTGCTTCTTCTTTGGGATCGAGACTTGTTCACCCAATAGGGGCTTGACATTTGACAGGGGGGCGCTTGTGCGTTCCTGTTGTTGGTCGCACAAGGATAGCTAAGCCGTCCCAAGACGGATTGACGCTTAGTACTCTGCAGTTGCAGGGCTGTTAGGGGCGCACTTAGCGCGGTGGCGGTGGGGGACAAGGGCATCTGACATTTTGTTTCTTTCCCATGCTAGCCATGTACATCATGGATGTTCCTTGATCGAGCAAGCATCCATGTTGGTGTTGATATGTACTGTATGTATTTGGGGGCCCAGTGAGTTGGGTCAGCGCTGTAACACTAGGGAAGCAAGAAGATATTTGATCTTGGCATAACAACATGTAATATCTCCGGTGCATGTCCGCTGTGGGCACGATACTGTACAAAGATTACCTGAACTCCTCTTCAGACTGTCCTCCAAGGTATTATTGCCGGTTTCTTTCCGTTGGACTCGTCAGACAGCCCGGTGCTGACTTGGCCGATATTGGCGGGGTTCTCAAGCGTGGCCGCCGGCATGTAATTTTCAAGTATGGGATTTATAGTACATTGGTTCTGTGAGAGGAAAAAGCAAAAATGACAGCACAGCAAAGCACAGTTCTGCAACTCAAGAATGTGTTTCACTTTCTCGTTATCGTTTGTGGAGCTCCCTGTCCTCAGCCACCGACTGTTTCTGGGTGCCCTCTCAGCCTCTCTAGCTCTCGAGCCTCTACTCTCATGGACATCCCGACTGTTGGATACCCACCACATCAGGAACGTCCCAAGACAAGAAACGTTTATGAATACGTAAGGGAATTACAGATAGTGATACCGATTGATGGATACTTTCAGAATGCGTGCCAGGCTGTCTGAGTTCTTAGGGTATCTGCGAACCGGATAGGTAAGGCTCTTAGTAGCCTTCATAAGAATACTACTATTGTGTACTCGTCTAATCTCGAGAATCTAGATCTCGATAGCCTCTCCTTCGGGTTGGTACCCCACATACCCTTATGGTCTGCACAGTTCACGTTCGCTGTGCAGTAGGAGATTTTCAGCCTTTATTGGGGAGGCGAGTGTCTTGGCCATCCCATCATGCGGCGCAGTTGAAGACTAGACTGTCTCATCATTCGTGTTAGTCTGTGATCCCTTGCAGCGCTTGCACTGAATGTTGAGTATTCGTAAACCTCACTATTGTAGCCAATAGCTGCTACCAGAGGTTCGGTGTCTCATTACAGGCATATTGCAAATTGCAACACATACTGTACTGTACATCCAGCTTCGTTCCCAGTCAGGCGGCAACTTCCGCTGAAGGTATCAGTGCTTTTAGACTACTCCGTAATCAGTCGACAATGCTCAAATCCGCCAAGAGATAAACCTGGCTCTCTTCGAGCTCCCTGGAGAGACTTCCCGGTGGCACAGTACAATTTGTCAGACACCTATTATTACTTGTCTTAATCTTAGTCTCATTTTACGAGTAATTCTGGCTTGTTGCGGCGGGGTAGGTTGAGCTATTCGGTATCGACGTTCTGAGACAGAGAGCCCAGAATTCGAAGCTGAGGATTGAGGGCTTCCGGGAACGAGTCCGATGATTTTTATCGTCTTTTGGTATCGATTAATCTATTCGTTACCATCTTCAGCCTTATGGGATCATTAAGATCTCGCAACACTCTCAGCCAACATGCTTTGCGGCACGGGGCCCGGTCCGTTGACCTAGGCTAGGTTATCTTCATGTAACAGCAACACTGCAACCCATTTCTGCCGGTATGGCCATGTCATGTCCATGAGCATCAGCCCACAACCCATGCTAGTCATGATTATGCCCCTGATATCCGTACTCGGCTCGGCTCTTCACACCGGGTACGTCGACCGCACAGTAGCTCGTGAAGATCACATTTTGGCCACATTGGCGCCGACGGCGTCTCCCGGTGCCAGGCTTTATCTTATCCTGGCCTCTCAAGCTATTTCTTTTTTTTTTTTTTTTCCAAGTCTTACCCTTGAAGGCTATGGACAGTTTTTTCTCCTATTCAAGTCAGATCTGCTTGCCGGTCTCTCCATATTAACAGAATTTGTTGATCGTGTTATTGGTCCGCTGATCATTGTATCCAACGATCACACTGGCGTATAGTGTTCTCCTCCAGGGGTTCTTAAACATCCCCGGAACGTGACAATATCGGACGGTTTGCTGTTTCAGTTTCCAAACCTCGTTCCCTTAAGCAACTGCTGACTACCTACTACTGAAAATTACTTTATCCAATATTAAAGTTAGTCTTGTGTCGGTAAATGACCAATTATCTCGGGTTGATTAACGAATACTTATCTTAATATTGAAACACCTCTACTTTCTAGAGATCCATGCATTGCCAGCTATAACATTGGAATTACCAAGAACCAGTCCTCCCCGGAGTTGGATGCTTTACGTTGTGTTGCGTTACAGTGCGTTTCGACACTCCACAAGACATCAGCCAGCCTTGATTACATCTCTGACTGTGCCATCTCCCGTGTGCGTCGGCTCCGAATTGGACAAACGGCCGATTGGTAGGCTCAGCAAGGGCTTCCACGGCATCTGTCACTGAAACCCGTGCGGGTTGTTTTTTCAAACCGCTAGGGCGATGACAAATAGCAGCCACCTACATAACTACCATACAATTGGATGGCTCGCTAAAAGGCCCACAAGAACCTCTGTTTCCAGAAGCGCTCGTGTCAGTAAATGATATGCTAAGACAGTTGCCTAAGTCATGCGTCAACGTCTTCTACAATTCGACAGTCAATGTGGATATACCTGTCTGCGTGAACTCCATTCTCAGTCGATCATGAAGACAAAGTCCATGCTCAACTGCTGCGACCTCTTGACTCGTGTCTAGGTAGCATTCTTGTTCTTCTTTTCACTGAGCCACACTTTTATAAGTTCACAAATTGTACACCAATGCTGACGAGGGTTTGAATCAAGCCTGTAGACGCATAGCCAGTAATAATATCAGTCACTGATACGACAACCAGCCGAGAGAACCACAGAGTATGGCCCTAGGCTAACAACGGTAGAGAATGCGAGCAAGACATTAACAATGAATCGGCGATGTAACCTCATCTGGCAGTTGAGTCCGTGGCCTCGGCAGCTGGGATTACCACGCGCCTCTAATCTCATCTCAACAAAGTCTAAAATAGCTCAGAGATGTATCCGCCACGTGCATAATACAACGGTCTGTATTCTTATGGCATAGCCAGTCTATTTCAAGGTAGATTCCGATTAAGGAAACCCGGAAAAAAAAGAAGAAAAAAAGAAAAGAAAAAAAAAGCTGCATGTCTGCATGAGGGTGGCACTGACACTTTTGTCGAACTACTGTGTCCCTACCAAGTCTGTTCTTCAGATGCCACGAGCTATTGAAGCAATGAAACCGGTGTTGAAACGACTAAGGATGAGAAAGTCAATCTTGAGTCTCGTTCCCAGCCTCAATAAACGTCGAGTGGTCGGCTAAACAAGTAGTAGCTGATGTTGGAGGGAAAAGCCAGATCAAAGGATGCGGTTTTACTGCCACCCCGGTAGTTCGGAACTTCCCATTCATCACTAGAGATCGAAACTGCTCTGCTAGACAGGAAGAAGAGTTTACACGTGAGCCGGCGTCCGCCAATATATGACACAATGCATTCCATAATCCATTATTCCTGTACCCACAGTCAGATGGCCTTCGTTTCTATACTAGGTTATCATCGGGTAAAGCCTTAGTGCGCCTGACAGAAAGTACGTCGATTCTTGTTGTAATACCTACAAGTAAATATGTACACAACCGGTTTGAGGATGTAACAATTCCGACAATTCTCGTGCTATTGGATAGAAGGAACTATTCCGGAATTTGACCAATGGCGCTAGGTTTCCGTTGCGGCTAGTCTATGTGTAGGTGATCACACCCCTTTAAACCTCTGGTTCTCTGATGTTTCGGTGATCTGTGATGGGTATTACAATCCCAATGGAAGGCACTTATTGCAAATCTCAGGTACTATAGTTAAGTGCTTCTAATAGAAGCAGGATCAGCCGAGAGGCTGTATGCACATGAGCTGAAAATTCCCACAGGCAACGGGAAAATATCTAGGAAACTTTTGTTCACTACCATGGAGCTTATCAAAGCCTCAAGCCTCCTTTTCCACAATTTCATGTCCACGGAAAGCTAATCTTCACAAGGTACGTTATCTAAAATGCGCTGACCCCTCGGGTTACTTCACATCTAAGGGAGGCTCATTGGTTAAGAAACGGGTAGCATGGTAGCCTCCTCCCAGCCGCTACTGTCTTGCGCCATCAGATGAATTTATCAAGTACCGTGATATCTAAATTCATACTTATGTGTTTCGTTTGAGTGAACCTTATAATCGATCGGCTAGTCCCTATTATGTTTGACGGCACAGGGGATCAGCTGCGCACCTAGCTATGTAACGCTGTCAAGCCCACCTGGCACTGGGTGAAGACCCGGCAAGGCTGTTACAATACCCTGCTTTCTATTGGATTGGCTTTCACGTTGGTGGCATTATAGTCACGGAGGCTGTTTATTACATTGAGGTCTTTCAAAATAAGTATCCGGCCATGCATCTCAACCAGATTGCCCATTGAGACTTCTCCTGTCGAGAAGTGCTGTATAAGAGCTTGTCTCGGTATCGAACCCTTATAGTAGCATGCGCCCATCAGCCAGGGAACATTCTTTCATTAACAGCCTGATGATTCCTATCATAACACATTCACAAGGTTTTAGCCATGTGGCCAGATTGCTCTACCTTAGGTTTGCTTGGCAGGATCTGATGCCGGTAGTCAAGGTGGAGTTAGTAAACACGGCACGGCTGGGCGCGGCAGTTCGGACCATTGAGTTCTCACATGTAGCTAGTGAGCACCAGTGGCTTGGTTTTCAGGAGTCTTGGTAAGACTTTGATGATCTAGTGTCGAAGTCTGCCGTTGGCAACAGCGCATCCCTTACCTCGGTTATTAGTGGGCAGATGTTGTTGATCACTGAGCTGATGAAGTATTGTCCTGGGAGTTATCTGCATTTTGTCCCAAAGAAGCTATGTTTGCGATGTGATCCCTCACAGGCATTTGATCGTTGGGCCTGACGCCAATAAGGTGTTCGACGACGGCCAACGAGTTTAACATATGACTTGAATATCATTAGGTACTTATAATTATATGATGCACCTGACTATTCTCTTGATTTATGACATATTATTCTAGCCTGTCGGGTAACTCCTCATCAATGATCGATTTGCTGTGATCGATGATATGATCCGAGGTGCTAGGCTGTTACTACACGAATTACCGGAAATTGTCAGCGGAAATCAACGACCTCCATAATGGGACCCCGCGATGCGACTTATGACCTTTCCCTGTCTTGCAGTGACTTCTAAATATGGCGATAGGGTGTTCAGGTAGTAGCCCTGGTCATGCAGCTTCGAAGCCGTGCAGTTCTCGCCGTGTTGTGGGAGGGCGTACCGAACTTGTAGTCTAAGCAATTGAATTTCACACGGTCTTGACCCAGTGAAAACACTTTCTGCATATCTTGCTTATGCCTTATATATACAACAAAATCATTCATTTCATTATATCTATGTATTAAGAAGAAACGGGATGGTAATGGATGTCATTCGACAATATCCTGGTCATAAGCTGGACTCTTGACGGCTATTGGATCAAAAGGTTCCAGCAACAAGGACGCGACAGCCGCAAGATCAGAAAACTGTAAAACAGACAAGTTGCCAAACAAAGAACTCGGTTTTTTCCCTATTGCCGTTACCAGATATCAAAAACCAAAAATGACAAGGTTATTTGCCCTCGAATGATACTTTGTTGTGATGTGACTACCCTACAATGACGAGGAGGTTGAAGGGACTTGAAATCTCACAAGGATTGGCTGGTGAGCCAAGTACCATCAGCCTTGACAAGGCGACCAACCAAACTGCGAGAAAAAGTTGGTGGCGGATTTTCGCATCTTCAATTCTACCAACCCACGCAAACTCAGTTTGCGATCGTGCTGCTGCAGCGATAGTCAAACCGATACTGCCGTAAAACCACTACCAACATCGCAATGTCACAGGATCAGCCCCAAGCGCAACCTCCGTTGCCCGAGCGTAATGAATTTATTCACAACTCTGCCATTGCTGGTGCAGTCATTGCACCTCTCGCTATGCTACTCCCACCACGAAAGATAGATCTTCGATTCTTCGTCCTCGCCAGTGCCTTCTCTCTTGCCACAAACCAGCTCGCCTACGAGTACACGGGCTCATCAATCTACTCACGGTTCGGCAACCGTGTGGGCTCTATATTCGGAACCGAACTTCCCGAAGGCGCTCAGCGCACCCAACGACTGCTACGTGAGCACCGAGAGCGCGAGGCGGCACTCAAAGCTAGATTGGGCCAACAGAATCCACAAAGCGAAGATGAAAACACAGGTGTGGCCAAGGCGCTCAACGATGTGTGGATGGGAGGCGAGGAGAAGAATTGGCGAGAGCAGCGTGCCAAAGAGCATCAACAAAAGATGGAAGAGGGCAAGGGTATCGGCGATATCATCATGGAGCAAGTCGCAGATGTCTGGAGTGGAAATTGGGGAAAGGGTGCCAAGAAACAAGATGACGAGACCACAACGGGCGATGCTTCATCGATCGGGAAGAAATAACACTGTCTCAACCGAGGAGAGACAGCACAGATGTTCAAACAACACTGGAGGGGATCATCTAGTCTTATACCCATTGTCGACAAAATGCGACAGGCACAAGACCGAACTGTACCACTATTAACGGAAAAGGCGAAGCCCCGCCAGGGCAATATGACTTTAATGAGCAACGAAGAGGGCTAGGATAACGTATGCAGGGCAACTCATGTAATGTACGATACAGCAGTTTGTATAATCACGATCTTGTCTCATCTACCCAACTCATCAGTCACTCGACAGGAGCATATTGGGGCACTGACCGGAGTGCCACATTGAGCAGTTAGCAATCCGCAGTGCAAAGTGTTGTAAAGAAGTTTTCAGTCAATGTAGACTAGCTGCGTTCTCGATAATGGGCTGGCTGCTGCAGTATTGAAGTGGTGCTTGCATCATTCATATCACACCCTTCGTGTCTACTGTTGACAAATCGAGCGTTGTCGTGTCCTGGTCCTCCAACACAGAAGCGAGAGCGAATGTTGGGACTTTTGCCTGTCAATGGTCTTGGCGTTGAGATCATCCCACCAGACTGATTCGTTATGCCATCGGATGTGAGGGTTGAGGTGGATTGCCTGATATGCACCGACTTGGGAGCTGTACCTTCTTGCCCAAGGGATCTCTCCCTCCCGAAGCCTGGCGTGGAATAGGACAAAGCGCAACGCGTAAATTGTTGTCTACTGCAAAATATCTCACCGGAATCCGTACAACTGATTAATATGGGCACACGCCATCAACGAGTTCCACTGCGTACAAGGAATACGGGAAGACTCGTCAGCTTTAGCAGTGGCTGTGGTCCGTTGCGCTGTAGCGTCAGCCACGGGCTGGAAGGCAGGTACTTCACCATAAATGCATTGGTGAGGCGGTTGAGACGATGAAAATGCGCCAACCGGGCCCAGCATCAAAGTGCATACGATATGAAAAGCCAGAATATAGGTGATAGATTGCAATCAATGAGTTTGTGCTACACTACTGTACCAGAATAAGTGTTTATGTTGACGGGTTGTAGTATTACTTATAAATGAGAGATGCCGCGGTGTCTTTCTTACTAGGTCGGTACTAGTTATTGAGTTCAATCAGGTTTGACCTTTGTAGATACCGGAATGATCGAAGTTGACAGCTTGCAATACGTAATAAAATGTCAGTATTCCCAGTGCTTCATGATTAAAAGTGTTCTTGTGATCCATAGGTATCGACAAAGACTCCCATTAACCGCCACAAAAACCGCCATGAATAGAGGGTTACTGTTCTAAATTAAGAAGCTGTGGCGCTTAAACACCCATTAATCAGAGTGAGGCTCAATGGCTTAACCACACAACCCTTCTTCCAAGTGATCGACCTTTGGTTGCAGGGATTCATGGTTTACAACTGTCAGCACAGCCCCGGTTTGTACGTCACTCACTCGGCTGTGAGTTGTTTCGTCATGGGCACAAGTCAGCAAGAATAGAACAAATATGCCCTTATTGAATACCTAATAAACAGGACTATTACCTAAGCTGAAGGCTGCATCAAAACAATGATACCTGACTACTAAGTCAAGGTGCATAATTGTTGTATTCCCAAGTATTTTTTCTCTCTTGTTTTTTTGACCCTCCCATCTTCACTCTTTTGCTTCACTCGTTTGGCGATTTTTTACGACGACGCAAATAGAACAGTCTACCCTACTCATTGGCCCACAGCTTCCACGCGTAAGGCAGTCGTCCAATCAGAAGAGAGCTCCCACGCAATCCAGACCAGTCTCTTCGTCCCTGGCGACCCTTGAAACAGCCCGCTCAAGCCTACCTTACCCATTGAGCTGAAGCTCAGGACTTTGGATTCTAACCAGCCACCTAAGCTTGACCTAGCGCGAGGGATACATTTTCTGGTTCAACATCTTTCACTTTGGATCGACAAAGTATCCATTTGACATACACGCACGTATTGTTGTCAATAAAGACAAGGCTTGGATCATTCGCCGAGTAACAAAATACCGATTCTTGATCTGTGACGCCGTCTCGACCCTCTGAAACAGCTTGTCGCAGTTGTATCCCCTTTCTTTGCCGCTTGGCGGCTTACTCCCATCAACTTCCTACGTAACCTCATCCCCGTTACTTGAGAATCTCTTGCTTTCGTCAACTATGGCTTCGCACGACTACTACAACGGTGGCAGTCAACAGGCTCCCTATGGCGCCGGCCCCAACGCTTCTCCCTACTATCAGAATCACGATACCCCTTCGCCGCATTCTACACCGGCACCCCCATACGAGCCTAACTCGTACAACTCACACTATGCTCCCGACACCTCGATCTATCCTGCCGATACTGCCGCGCATATTGTCCCGACCAAGCAAACAGCATACTCGCCTAACGATATACAATATCCCCCAGCGGGCACTTATGCTAGCCCTTCCGGTCAGAGCTCAAGCCATAATCAGCCTGGCCAAACTGGTCAGTCTCCTTTCGACACCGTCTTTGACGATCATGTGTACCCGGCAAATTCGAACACCGGACCGACTCCCAGCTCCAGTACGGCTGACATTGGCCAACAAGGCTTCTATCAAGATACAAGCTATGCTGGAGGGGCTGCCGCTGCGCGACCTTACGGCCAGGAAGACATTCCCCTTCAAGATCGGACCGCTAAAAATGACGATCCCGAGATGAATGATCATATCTATGACGCCCCTGAACGGCCCAAGAAGAAGGGAAAGAAGGGCAAGGTTCGCTTGGGCGAATTAGGTATGATTGGCTCCAACAAGAAGAGGATTCCTTGGGTTGTCTATATCTTTTCTGTTGTCCAAATCGCCGTCTTCATCGCCGAAATAGCAAGAAACGGTAAGAATGTGAAGACTGATGCAAGAGGAAGACTATCAGCTGACTCATTCACAGGCGTACTGACAGGAACTCCCATTGCGATCAAGCCGCAATTCAACATATTTATTGGACCATCTCCCGCTTTATTGATCAACATGGGCGCACGTTATGCCCCCTGTATGCGTAACGTGAAGGGTATCCAGAGTGTGGACAAAAATGCGAACGGCGCCGTTCTGCCAGGTCTACTTTGCCCCAATGCTACCAGGGACGACAGTTTCTGCCCTCTTCATGTGGTCTGCGGATTCGGAGGTGACGTTCCAGATCCTAAATTTAATGGCGATATCAATCAGAGTCCCGAGCCCAACCAGTGGTATCGATTCATCACCTCAATATTCATGCACGCCGGTCTCATTCACATCATTTTCAACCTTCTTCTGCAGCTTACCATTGCGAAAGAGATGGAGATGGCCATTGGGCCAGTGCGATTTCTACTCGTTTACATGAGTGCTGGGATTTTCGGCAACATCATGGGTGGAAATTATGCGCCGCCAGGACAGCCATCTGTAGGTGCCTCTGGGGCCCTCTTTGGTATCATTGCCTTGGTCCTCCTCGATCTTCTGTACTCATGGAAGGACAGACGCAACCCCGTGAAGGACCTTCTTTTCATCATTCTTGATATGGTTATCGCATTTGTCTTGGGACTCCTTCCCGGCTTAGACAATTTTGTCCATATTGGCGGTTTTCTTATGGGACTCTCTCTTGGCGTCTGTGTCCTGCACTCGCCCAACTCACTGCGACGGCGGATGGGCCAAGAGCTGTCGTACGCAGCCGTTTCTCCTCAGACTGGTGAGACACCCCCTCACTTTTTCAAGAACCCTGTCGGTTTCTTCAAGGGGCGCAAGCCACTCTGGTGGGCTTGGTGGCTGGTTCGAGCTGCCTTCCTCGTCATGATCATTGTCGTTTTCATTGTTCTCCTGAACAACTTTTACAAGTATCACGACACCTGTGAGTGGTGCAAGTATCTCAACTGCCTAGTAAGTTTCTCAACACTACTGCTCAAGATGATAAAGTGGCTAACCTCGAACAGCCCATCAACGATTGGTGTGATTGGGGATCTTTTGAGCATCTTAAGACGCCCAAGAGCTCTTCATAAGTCGATAATGAGTGAGGCTGGGTCGGCAGAGATCTTACAAAATCGCATCACATTGAACAGTGCGCTGCTTTGGAAAGCAGCATGTACGTTAATAAGCAATTTTATTCATGGCAAAGCTCGGCACCATTGGACACAGCAATTAGATCATGCTCTTTCACTGGAAACACTACAGGGATGTCGGAGAATGCTACCACTAGCTTTCTTTATGTCGATTAATGAAGAAATGATTTATCCATCGCCATCGTGTGCTTGAGCGTCATATCGGGGTCTAACCAGCAACTCTCGGAATGAGTGATGTGAATGTGACTTACTGACAACCATCAGCCAATTGTGCAGTCTTGGCAGACTATTGCTGTTGGCAGAGTATCATGCATTTGCCCAACACAATACACTTGTACATGAATATGAGACATGGGGTCAGCGATACTATTACATGATATTGCATCTCTTGGCTGTATACAGGCCCAACCAACATCACACAATGTCACGCGATACCCCACAAGTCAGCGATTTTGTGACCAAAGGTAATGATATGCCTGGCAACTTCACGGTGCTATAAATGCTATACTTCCCCCCTGTTGCTCCTTTGTGAAGATAAGTTCTTCCTCGCCGTCTATACAAGCATTCTCACATGTGTAGCCCTGGTTCCATGAAGATGCCTCCTTTAAAACATGCTGTTAGTCCTGTTCTGTTTGAATGGGTAAGTTCTTTCGATACTTGATTCTTTTCTGCCCCTTTTGGGAGAGATGATGAATTCTTTTTATGCATGGCTTAACTGATCTCCCAAGACGGAGTACGGATGCTTATAGAATGGATGTCTGAATGTGTTCTTCCCCTGGTTATCCAACCTGCTATGAGCCCATGTTACCGAGCAATCCATGAACTGACAGGAAGGATAGATGCCACGAACGTCTCTAGAGGGTCACTATCACGTCAAGGTATTGGTATCATGTGATAACCTTCAGGATATTGTGTTCAGCAACCATCTTTGCAGCTGAACTTGGTAGTGCAAATTTTGACAGGTACTTCGAGTCCGACATCAGTCTTTCCATAAAGCTATCGTATGTGCACAGCCAGGGGCCGTTTGCGCTCTCGCAGCCAGTACTCACAACATGAATACCCTAGATACCTAACTGCTTCTTTACTTTCGCCATAAGTTGGCCCCATACAATTAAGCGGGGGTTCGGAACAGATCTCGTGTTATCCATGGCCGCTGACTACGGTTGATCTTTGACGTTCACTCTTTCAATAGACGATCCACGGCCGTGAACCTCTAGCTCCAGTAGTACTGCCCCGTTCTTCTAGGAGCCAAACTATGTGATATGAGCGCCTGCTTCTACAGGAACCTGTATAACAGTTTTACTTTGACGTTGGCGTGTTTGATCCTATGTAGGAGTAAATTGACGAGCTGGCCAGATCTACCTGGGTGCATACATCTTTCGAGTATTGACGACCGTGGAATAGTGAGGTAGCTAGTCACCACAGAAGAGTTCAGCATATGGATAACTTCTACGACGCTATGCGCATAGGGGGCCTTTGAACGCAACACGTGCCGTCATCTATTGAGCGTTCACGTAAGGTATCCATAAACCTCTAAACAGTTGATCTCACTCATCAATGGCGTAGGGTAGACTCTCCCCCCTTGAGATACACGACGCCTGATCACGTGAAAGAGCGGGATAGTGCGAGTAAGTGGGGTCAGTCACGTCACGCTTGAGTCGCGCTACGCGGTCGGTATCAATTAAAGTCGTGTCGTCAAACGCATCAGAAATCTCCCCTGTTAGAGTCTCCCCTCCAACCGTTTAGTGTCAACAATCATAATCCACCAAAGACGTCGTCAGACACTCTTCACTCTCCTTACTGTGGATGAATACGTGATTGCATAACAGTTTGCTTGTCTTTTTCTCTCACTACGTTACCTTGTTCTTTCTTCGTGTCTCGCATTCGCTATCCTCAGTCACCATGGCCAGTGCAGTTCTTCCTCAGAAACGAGTTCTGGGCGAGAGTCACACTCGCCAGAACATCACATCGTCTCCCTCCTCAACGAAGAAGCGCAAAGTAGATGCAATACCGTCATCGCCTGCTGCCGCCCGGGCTTTCAGCTCTCAGCATGACCATCGATCCAAAATGACATCCACCCAGCCCAAGAGTACTTTTGAATCTGAAGTCCTCGAAAAGCTCAGCCAGGACTTGTCGGACCGCAAACGTAACAACACCGAGAAGGACCAGGCATGGGATAGACCGCCGGTAGTTGACTTCGTACCAGAGCGTGACAGCCTCTGCTTCCAGTCTATTGAAGCTGAGGAGGGTACATTGCACGGTGGGCGGGCCACCGTGAAGCTGTTTGGCGTTAATGAAGCAGGAAATTCAGTCATGCTGCATGTTACTGACTTCAAGCATTATCTATACGTTCCCGCACCTGTTAACTTTCAACCACAAGACTGTGCAGCTTTCAAGGCATTCCTTGAGACTCAAGTCGCTCAACATCAACCGACCATCCACTCAGTCGCCTTTGCTATGAGAGAGAACATTTACGGATTTCAAGGGAACCAATCGAAACCTTACCTGAAGGTTACTGTGACGGATCCCAAATTCATCAATAAAGTCCGAACAACGATTCAAAGTGGCAATGCAAACTGGAAAGGCATGTGGAGGAATGATGGCGAAATTCAAACTTTTGACAACCTACAATATCTACTGCGTTTCATGGTTGACTGCAAGGTATGAGCAATGCGACATGATAGCTATATGATCTAATACTCGCCCAGGTCCGAGGAATGTCGTGGGTTGAAGCTCCCGCTAAGGCTTATAAAATCATCCCCGATCATGTTCGCCAATCCAACTGTCAAATCGAAGCTGAAGTTAGCTACCTCGATCTCGTAGCACACGAACCCATCGGCGAATGGTCAAAGATGGCACCGTTGCGTATTCTGTCCTTCGATATCGAGTGTGCCGGCCGTAAGGGTATCTTTCCGGAAGCAAACCACGATCCCGTCATCCAGATCGCAAATATTGTTACACAATATGGAGAAAAGAAGCCATTCGTCAGAAATGTGTTCTGTTTGCAAGAGACGAGCTCTATTGTGGCAACTCAGATTCTTGAGTATGAAAAGGAGGAGAAAATGCTGAGTGACTGGCAAAAGTTCCTTTTACGCGCGGACCCTGATATCATCACTGGCTACAATATTTCCAATTTCGATTTCCCATATTTGCTAGACCGAGCGAAACATCTCAAGGTATCTGGTTTCGAATACTGGACTCGAATCCCTAGCATGCAATCCAAAGCCAAGGAAACGAATTTCTCCAGCAAACAGATGGGCAACCGAGATACCAAAGCTACAAACACCAACGGTCGATTACAATTGGATCTTCTCCAACTGATCCAGCGTGATCATCACCTCAGAAGCTATACCCTGAACTCTGTGTGTGCCAATTTCCTTGGCGAGCAGAAGGAGGATGTTCATCATACAATGATCACAGAACTTTTCAACGGTACACCCGAGTCTCGAAGACGCCTGGCGTTGTACTGTCTGAAAGACGCCTACCTCCCACAAAGGCTAATGGATAAACTCTCTTGTTTGGAGAACTATACTGAAATGGCAAGAGTCACAGGAGTGCCATTCAACTTCTTATTGTCTCGAGGTCAGCAAGTCAAGTTCATCAGTCAGTTGTTTCGAAAAGCACTAGAACAGAAACTTGTCATTCCCAATCTCAAGTCAGAGGCTTCTGATGAACAGTATGAAGGAGCTACAGTCATTGAGCCGACCCGAGGTTACTACGATGTTCCAATCGCTACACTGGATTTCGCCTCTCTATACCCTAGTATTATGCAAGCTCATAACCTTTGCTATACTACTCTGGTCAGTAAGAAGGCGATTGAAGCTTTCAATCTCAAGAAAGACGAGGATTACATTGTCACGCCCAATGGAGACACTTTTGTAACAACCAAGCAACGGAAGGGCTTGTTGGCACAAATTCTTGAGGAACTTCTCGCGGCCCGCAAACAGGCCAAGCGTGAGTTGGCTGTTGAGACAGATCCCTTCAAGAAGGCTGTGTTGAATGGTCGACAGCTGGCTCTGAAAATCAGCGCGAACAGTGTGTACGGTTTGACTGGTGCTACAACAGGCAAACTTCCATGTCTCGAAATTGCTAGTAGTACAACAAGTTTTGGCCGAAAGATGATTGAGAAGACCAAGGAAGAGGTGGAAAACCGTTACAACATAGCAAACGGATACTCTCACGACGCTCAGGTCATTTACGGTGATACTGATTCCGTCATGATTAAGTTTGGTACCAAAGACCTACAGGAAGCTATGAAGCTTGGTGAGGAAGCTTCGAAATACGTATCGGAGAAATTCGTTAAACCCATCAAACTCGAGTTCGAAAAAGTGTACTTCCCATATCTGCTGATCAACAAGAAGCGATATGCTGGTCTATACTGGACTAAACCAGAGAAGTATGACAAGATGGACACAAAGGGTATTGAGACGGTGCGACGTGACAACTGTTTGTTGGTCCAGACGGTCATTGAAAAAGTCTTGCGAATGATCTTGATTGACCAAGATGTTCAAGGTGCCCAAGAGTAAGTTCTTTCTCAAATGATGCTTCAGTATTTCTTTCTTTCTTTTAGGTTGTCAGACCTCATCAGGCAGTGCGGGGAGAAAATGGAATGCTAATGGTAAATTATCTAGATACGTCAAAGAGACGATTGCCGATCTGCTGCAAAATAAGGTCGACATGTCGAAATTGGTCATCACAAAAGCCCTTACAAAGGACGATTATGCCGCAAAGCAAGCGCACGTCGAACTGGCGCAACGCATGAAGAAGCGAGATGCAGGCTCGGCACCGGGACTCGGTGACCGAGTGGCCTACGTCATGGTCCGAGGCCCAGCTGGCGCCAAAAACTTCGAGAAGTCGGAGGACCCCATTTACGTGCTTGAGCACAACGTGCCGATAGATACGCGGTACTACCTGGATAATCAACTAGCTAAGCCACTCGGCCGTATCTTTGAGCCGATTCTCGGTGAGACCAAGGCGCGTTCTCTACTTACAGGAGATCATACCCGTACCATCTCGGTTGCAGCTCCCACTGTTGGAGGTCTCATGAAGTTTGCCAAGAAGACACAGACATGCATGGGCTGCAAGAAACCTCTGACAGGGAAAGAAGAGTCACAGGGGGCGGTGTGCTCTAATTGCGCACCTCGCGTGGGTGAGCTTTACAAGAAGACGCTTGATCGCGTGTCAGACTTGGAGGTGCGCTTCGGGCGATTATGGACCCAGTGCCAGCGCTGTCAGGGCAGCATGCACTGCGAGGTTATCTGCAGTAGTAAAGATTGCCCCATCTTTTACATGCGCATGAAAGCTAAAAAGGATCTTGAGGATGCTGGCCGCGAGCTTTCACGTTTCGACGCTGATCAGGCTGCTATGTGGTGAGACCTGGGAGGGTTATTTCTCCAGGCATCTACACCTATTCAATATCCGCAGTTGTCACCTTGTCATTTTTATTGTTTTCTGTGTTTATCGAATCACTGGAGAGGGAACCAAAGCATCTCTGGGTGCGGCTGGGAAGATGTGGAGAGTCATGCTGAGCTGTAATGGAAGAGATGCCAGTATAAAATCACGGCTAGGCACAGACATATTGTATGTATCGGCGCAGGTACGAGTTTGGGATTGTTTGTAGTCGTATTATGTATGTCTATGTAAGGCGTTTTGGGGGTTGGGGCCGCGGGTTCAACGTTAGTGCAGATATCACTGCATATATTTAAGACAAAATAAAGTACACGGCATTGGACATGCAGGCGTTTGGATCTTTGATTTCCTTTACAAACAGCAATGACCGAGTGTTAATGGAGTGTTCAAAGGCTACGTAGCAATGGTATCGAACAATACATGAGTTGGAAGCAGTAGAATAGCCCAAGTCTAAGTGTTTCTGTCTCTTAGCGGTGAGAAAGAAGACATACACAAATGGTATGATATTTATTAAATCGTGTGTTTCGGGCTTCTGAGCGTTTAACCTTACCGAAGCAAATCGAGGTTTACTGGGAGCTTCTCCGCAGGATGAACCCTGACCGTGAGCAGACCGACGATGGTGAATAATAATTCTGGCAATGGTCAAATTTAGAGAGACAAGTGATGATCGGAAAGGAGAGGAGGCCGCGGAACATGTCGGAACCCTAGGATAGTCCAAGGGTAATGAGGGGTGCTGAAGCCTGAAGGGGGGTATCATAAGTCATGATGAGCTGGAAGTTGGGGGCAATTCATGAGGGAACAGATTCATGATGAATGTGGCCAGTGCTTAATCCTCGGGCTATGACCGATGTCCAGTGGTTCGGCGATGAAGCCCGGGAAATTTTGACTATTCCTTGTAGTTTTCGGAGGGCACCCGAAGCATTTGGTCTCAGACTTTCTCATGGACATGTATGTCCGGATGGATCTACCAGTTCCGTAAACGGCGGACGGCTAAACATTCACGATCAAGACCAAAATTTGTTGTCGGCAGCAGCGAGGTAGTCTCGGTCAAAAGTATGGCGAGGGATGAAACGGAAGCTAAAGTCTTCTAATCGGTCCGGGGAGACATGCTCTGACAATTCGCCAGGCTAACAGGCGCTGTACTGATGAATAAGGAGAATGCTGTGACAGGACAGGCTCCCCCAGATTACTTTATCCTAGTATCCCCGCCACTGAATGAATTGTAGCGGACCAGTCTTCGTTCGGAAAGGATTTCGGCAACATATGATGGTCTGGGGCTGCTTATGTTGTGGTTTGATAGATCTTTTTCCGACATGGTTGATCAAGAGCGCCATTGGTTGGAGGAAGAGTTGATGTCAATTCATTCTTCAAACAAGATGGCAAGGCGGCCAATAAGAACGCCTTGATAATTAAAGACTAATGGTTACAGTTCAGGGTCCGGGGAGTGTAGATATGTGCTGCGCGTCAATGGGGCCACTGCGGATATCACAGACAATAATTGAACAAGATGATTGAAGTAACCTGGAAGTGGACAAGGATCATTCTCCCGGCGCATGTTGTATTTCCAAGTCTGTTGGGTCGGAGGAAGACGCCGGGGACGGGACAAGGGTAAGATGCAACGGTATGAGCTATTCCCGCATTTTGAGTTGTCGCTGATTCGACAAAAGGCAAAAGATATTTCCTTTTCTAGATATAAAGAAGAAGTTTGGCTTGGGAATTGGTAATGGATTGTTTGATTTGACGCGCTTGGTCAGGCTAAAGTCCCGGGAACCTGGCTGATGCATTTTCACACACACGACACAGGGACTTTAATATTAAGATTTAGGTTAGCAGTGTGGCGGGCTTGGGGATGAGGCACTTTTCTCATTCCGATTGACACACAGCTCGCAACTCAAAAATATCCTGGAGTCGTCCTTTGAGCGTGGGATGCAGCAAGGGACCTACCGTGATTATGTCTCGTGTGGGGTTATTTGTTAGCTGAGAATGTCCATGCTTACCTGGGGATATACTGGGAGTAGTGCAACAGTCAGGCCAGGCTCAGTTTGGCGTTGAGCAGGAATTACAAGTGATTAATAAAGGCATTGATGAACGGATTAACGTCGATAGTGATTTCACACAAGCCAAGATAAGATACAGGCAATTTACAGTACCCCCACCACGTAAGTCTTAGAGCGACGGTGGCAAGCGTGGAGGTGAAGTGTTGTATAGAGCGAATGGAGAGGATCTGATAATGGATTGGAATAATGGGCGTTGGCTAATAAGAACCGTATCATGAATAATGAATGGCTGAAAACATGGCATCTTTGATCTTTACTACAGAGGGCATGGTACGACGGCAGCCAGGAGCTACATTGCCGAAGTGAACGAGCGAATATCGGAGGTTGACGGTGGTGCCCATGAGAATGAGAGGCTAATAAGGTACCCGTATACGCGCGACATATCAGAGCCCGAGATCCATTGGCCAGATGGTGGGGAAGAAATGGAGTTTGTACGGAGGAGCTCACGGCAGCTGTCAAGACCCTGGTGTAGTGTTAATAGATTAGTACTCTCACATGTAGGTTACTAATTACTAACCTGAAGGCATGAATCTCTCAATTACCTCAATTACATCAAATAGTAGATAAAAACGAAAACGAAAAGCATGTGGCGATAATACGTGTTTTCTATGGCTACCGCCCACAAATTCTTCAACTTTCAAGACCACAAACTCCAAACCAGACAGCATTGAAAAAATGGAACCCCCAGGGGTGTGTAATGAGGCTCCTTGTCGATGTCGATGTGGGGTGTAACGCTAGACTGGGGTTTATCGGGAACGACAGAGATTAGGGTGTGTCTTGTCACTCGATTAGATGGGATAATGGCAACGCGATTGCCTATCGAGTGAGCTTTTTTCTGACTCCTGTCCTTTATCTCTGAACACGGAAGACAAGGTACTTAGCAATTGTCGCATGTTTGTGCCGTGCCGTGCCACGCTGCGCTGCGCTGCGCTCATGTATCCCGTCCTGGCATCGGTCTTGTATCGGATGCGGACGCGGACCTCGATGCCATGACGGAAAGAGTGATGGAGCGACCATTTCTTGCCATTCTTTTGCAGTCCTCGATAACCATATAAACCTTGCCTCCCGTCACCTTCGAGACGGGTTCCCTCCCTCTTTATCTCACACTCACACGTCTCGAAAAGTGTATCGAATCTCTTCGCAATCTTCTTCCCAGCAGGAATCTATTATCACCACTTTCGATACACATCCCAAATGCAGCTGAACACCATGTCCCACCTTCCCCAAGAGCCCGAGTTCGAGCAGGCCTATGGCGGTAGGTAACCCATATGTACATCAATGAAGAACGTAAACCCTAACTTGAAATCTCCAGAGCTCGCCTCTGCCCTCGAGAACAGCTCTCTCTTCAACGAGCACCCCGAGTATCGTACTGCCCTTGCTGTGGCCGCCATTCCTGAGCGTGTCATTCAGTTCCGTGTCGTCTGGAACGACGACAAGGGTAACCTCCAGGTCAACCGCGGTTATCGCGTCCAGTTCAACTCTGCTCTTGGCCCCTACAAGGGTGGTCTTCGATTCCACCCCAGCGTCAACCTGTCCATTCTCAAGTTCCTTGGTTTCGAGCAAATCTTCAAGAATGCCCTGACTGGCCGTAAGTGACCTCATCGCCGCGCTTGTCTGGTCCCTGCATATTGTGGGGCGATGGAATTAGCACAATTGAAGGAATCAGACTCGCTAACATTGTTCTAGTCAACATGGGTGGTGGCAAGGGTGGTGCCGACTTCGACCCCAAGGGCAAGTCTGATGCTGAGATTCGACGATTTTGCCAGGCTTTCATGACTGAGCTGTCCAAGCACATTGGTGGCGAGACTGATGTTCCTGCTGGTGATATTGGTGTCGGTGGCCGAGAGATCGGTTACCTCTTCGGCGCCTACCGCAAGCTCCGCAACCGTTGGGAGGGTGTCCTCACTGGAAAGGGTCTTTCATGGGGCGGTAGCTTGATCCGACCTGAGGCTACTGGTTACGGTCTCGTCTACTATGTCGAGTATATGCTCAAGCACGCCAACCGTGGCACCTTCGAGGGCAAGCGTGTCGCTCTCTCGGGCTCCGGAAATGTCGCCCAATACGCTGCTCTCAAAATCATCGAGCTTGGTGGCTCTGTTGTCTCTCTTTCCGACTCCAAGGGTGCTCTCGTCGCCAAGGAGGGTTCTTCCTTCACACCCGAGCAAATTCATAACATTGCTGCCCTCAAGATCAAGCACCAAGCCTTGACCACTTTCGAGCACGATGGACAGTTCACATGGATCGAGGGTGCCCGCCCTTGGGTCCATGTTGGTAAGGTCGACATTGCCCTCCCCAGTGCTACTCAGAACGAGGTCAGCAAGGAGGAGGCCCAGGCTCTCGTTGATGCTGGCGCCTTCATCGTCGCTGAGGGTTCTAACATGGGTTGCACTGCTGAGGCTATTGATGTCTTCGAGGCTCAACGCAAGGAGAAGGGTGCTGAGGCTCTCTGGTACGCCCCTGGCAAGGCCTCCAACTGTGGTGGTGTCGCTGTTTCTGGTCTTGAGATGGCTCAGAACAGCCAGCGAATCCAGTGGACTGAGAAGGAGGTTGATGACCGCCTGAAGGCCATCATGAAGGATGCCTTTGTCGCTGGTCTCGAGACTGCTCAGAAGTACGTCGAGGCCAAGGAGGGTGAGCTTCCCAGCTTGATTGCTGGTAGCAACATCGCCGGCTTCATCAAGGTCGCCGAGGCCATGCACGATCAGGGTGATTGGTTCTAAATGGACATTTAAGAAAACCTGGAGCGAGATAAGAGATCGATCAGAAAGACCGCAATACCCGAGCTGGGCTCACATCAAGGCTATCTGATCTTCTCATCACGATTATCTTGCCCAATGTCGATCGATTTCTGCATGGAACGGCGTTTCATTCTTGGCTGCTATCAGGGCATGCATACTGTTGGGCGTTGGCGGGGTTTCAAGAAGGGGATCACTTTTGTTTTTCTTCACGATAGACGTGGGCCTGGATCTTATAGCTTTTTTTCTTTTACCTATTTCCTTTACCTTTCATCCTTTTTAGCCCGATAGAACGAAGAATGAAACACAACACTTTTGATTCAAAGTAAATGAGAGCGCTCTGACATATGTTCTTCGTTGACTTAATTATATCCACCTTACAAGAGGCGATGCTTGATTCTTTGAAATTGTTCAAACTTTGCCATTTTCAAATCACTTGGTATCATTATTCTGACTCGCTCTTCAAAACTGGGGAAGACTTGAGCCACCTCACTCCATGGTATAGTTTCGAGGGCCCAATCCGGTGAAGGGGTAATGTGATTCAATTTGGCAAATTCTTCTTTGGTCACGTATGCCGCCGCTTCAATTCGATCCAAGTTCTCAAGAGTGTAGACTAGTTCATTCATAACTGTCTCCACCTCGGCATGTAATATTAGTAGCCAAGGATCTGGGACAGGCGGATGGGGCGTTGCCTATTCCTTGTGGAACCTCGGTTGATAGTGGTACCGCGGGGAAGTTAGTAAGTAGGTAGGTAGGCACTGAATCTTATATCTCCTTCGTTCTGGTTGTAAGTCAGATATTATTCTTTTAGCCTTACTTGATGTAACTGAAGGACTTGGTTTGACCTCTTGTAAGCAGCGTATGTTGACACAGATTTGCGGCATAGTTCATCATACCTTCGACATCGCCTACCATGTTGCGGCATCCTCCTTTGACTGGCATCAAGGTGCTGGAATTCGCTGGTCTTGCTCCTGGTGAGTACACCAAAGACAAATGAAAGAGCAAAGTTGATAAACCGATTTTTCTTGAAGGACCTTATGCTGGTATGTTGCTCGCTGACGCAGGTGCCTCGGTTCTCCGCATAGACCGTGCTCGACCGGACACATCTGCGCCTACAGAAGACATGCTAGCCCGGCATAAATCCTCCATATCCGTGGATCTAAAATCAGACCGGGGTGTTGCGCTTATAAGACGTCTCGTTGCTGAGGCCGATGTCCTCATTGACCCTTTTCGTCCAGGCGTACTTGAGAAACTGTCTCTGGGTCCGGATGAGCTGTGTCGTCTTAACCCAAAGCTGATATATGGCCGCATGACTGGGTTCCGTCGTGATGGAAAGTACGCACTCATGGCAGGTCACGATATTAACTATCTTGCCGTTTCAGGTACACTGGGAATGCTGGGCAGAGATGACGAGAAGCCACATCCGCCGTGGAACATCCTGGCTGACTTCGCTGGTGGGGGAGCAATGCTATTTGAAGGTATCTTAATGGCCATCATCTCAAGACAATCTTCTGGCCGCGGACAAGTTGTCGAGGCAAATATGGTAGATGGGAGCTCATATCTGACCACTTTCCCTCGAATGGCGCTCAAGACGATAATGGGCAACAGTGGCAGAGGAAACAATTTGCTCGATGGAGGTGCTCCCTTTTACGATACTTACGAGACATCAGATGGCAAATATGTTGCCGTCGGAGCTCTCGAACCGAAATTCTTTGCCGCTCTTCTAAGTGGGCTCGAGCTTGCTGGTCAAGGATGGGAAGATGATCAGCTCAATAGAGCTCGCTGGCCCGAGCTTCGGCATTTAATGACAGATAGGTTTCGAAGCAAGACTCGTGCCCAGTGGGAACAAGTCTTCGATGGTACAGATGCCTGTTGCACCCCAGTGCTGGAGTATAGCGAACTAGAGAATGATCTTGAGCGGGAAGGTGACCAGAGACCAGCGGTGGCCTTGCGGGAGACGCCATGTCTTGCCGTGAAAGAGGGCGTAGGGCATACAGACCCAGCTCGGTTTGGACAAGGTCCAGGTGTACCCGGAAATGGCTATAGAGCGAGTCTGCTGAAGCCTGGAACAGGGGGGGAAGAAGTCTTGAGGAAATGGTTGGGATGGGAGAACGGAACCGAATATGTACTGGAGCGGGGAGGGTTTGTGCTCAAGGAGCTTTCCAAGCTGTGACACGTACTAAATATGAGCGTCGTGTCTTAGACAAGCCACCATTGGCGCAAGCCACTGGTAGAAAGACTAGATAACTTGTGTGTTGGGACAGAGGCACTAAGAAGAGAGAGCTGCGTTGGATGCACACTCAAAAGGGCAATGATTATATATTCTACCTACAACAGGACCTTTCTACACAACTTACTGAGAACTATCAAGTATGCTCGGTAGAAAGCGCAAGCCAGGCATGAAGTCGGGGAAAGCTTAGTTGTCCAGCCAACACATTACCACCATTTACTCCCGCTTCCTAAACAGCGCCCCGAGACGAAACTACGCCTGCAAACCCTGTCATACGCAACGGCCAAGCCATGCATCCCAATGTAAGTCATTAAGCAGTCTACTCTAGGCCTCCTCCTGAAAAGTGTGGTATCGAAAAAAAATAAAGTGATGCTCAGGACGTCATGAGAAGGGGACCGGAGATGACTGCTGGGTAGTGATCCCCCTGGGGCGTTTGATTCGTAGGTAGAGAAGCTGCAGAAGGGCTCAGTTTGACCCTGACGCTGAGTGGGGAAGTTATGATAAGAGTCTTCGTCCATCACCACATCACTGCACTTGACTGACGATCTCACTAGCCTTCGAGAGAGACTCAACCATCTGCTGGCACTCCTTTCTCCGTCGGATTGTGAAGTCACTCTCTTTGAGAAGGTCGTCCAATGTGTCAGTTCGGTACATGTTCTCCAATAGCTCTCGTTGCATTTCGTCCTTGGTAAACCTATAGCTGATATTAGGCGACTTGAGGGAATCTCTGGCTGCGAAACACTTACTGCACAAGATTCAGCATGACAGCCTTGGGGACCATGTCAACCATGGTTCGCTTGACGATGTTATAGTAAGAGGAGATGAGGAGCTCTGTACAATCATTAGTATCATGTCATAAAAGCCAAACCCTTCATCTGTACGTACTGATAACCTCTACCTCAATGTTCTCGCGTTCTGACAAGGTACCAGAAGCCTTGAGAGTGGGCGGAGGAGCTTCCATAGCGGCGGCCTTTTTCTTGTTCTTGGCCGCGAAGAAACTACCAAAAAAGCCTGAATTACCGGCGCTATCAGGATCTGGGACTGTCGGGCTTGCAGCCCGGGGGGTTGATGCGAGTGGCTTGCCAGTCTTGGGGTCAACCTGAACAGGCTTGCTGGGGTTATATCGCTCATTCACCATCGCCATTGCCTGAGATATCAGTTTAGTGCCATTTCAAGTAAGCTCAGGATCGAATTCACTTACTCGGTGACCGTTCAAAAAGTCGGGGTGGCCTGTGTTGACGTAGCATGACTCCATAGCCACCAAATCTCTGACAAGCTTGTTGGTAGGTTCCATAGCCTTCTTGAAAAAAGCAATTACTACGCCATGCATCTTTTCCTTCAGTTGAGGGTATCGGCGGTAAAGCTGCTTGGCGAGAAGCTGTGACAGAATTCGAACAAGTTCATCGTATACGAGAGAAACACACTTCAAGCTGGGGTCTTCCAATCGCTTGATCTGCTGCTTCACAATCAGTTCGAAAGCGGTGGTACCAACAAATAGTGCTGGAGAAGAGCCAGAAGAGTTATAGAGGATGGTGCGGATGTCGACATCCTTGACGACATCAAATGGGTCAATGGCCTTGACACCGTTCGAGTAAAGCTCGTGGAAGACAAAGCTGATACGAGCACCTCCCGAAAGCTCAGTGCTGGACAGCTCAGTGTTGTTACCATCCAGAACTGTGCGCCACTCATTAGTGAACTCGGTAATGATGTTCAGAACGATGTTGGCGCTATTGCCGAGCATAGAGGGGCCGAGACTTTCCAGCTCAGCTGAGTACTTTTGAAGAGAACTACTGATGCGGGCCTTGATGTCAGGTAGGGTCTGTTTGATGTGCATCATGAGAATAAGGTTAAGTTTGCGCGCGAGATAAGGAGTTCCACAGTATGAGCTCTTGTTTCGGTAAGCCTTATGGTTTTCGAAAAAGTTCTTCTCAGCCTCGAGCGCCTGGTTGATGGCCTTTCGATTATCAATATCTCGTTGGCCTCGATTCACAACGGGGACGTAGCCAAGTCGAAGAGGAATGACACGGTTCGACAGAATATCGATGACATCGGTTCCCTCATCCATCAGATCAACCTTGGTCAAGACTCCGATTGTCCTTTGACCTTCAGGGTCAACCTCTCGTGCCAGCTTGAGACCGTCCGAGTTGGCCAAATCTTGGTTGGCGGCAGTGACTGCAAGTATGATGGCGTTGGACTTGCCAATATGTTTAAGAACCATCTCCCGGATCTGTCGTTCGATATCGCGGGGCTGGTCTCCGACTGGGACCTTGGTAAGTCCGGGCAAATCGACCAGGGTCAGAGTGAGGACGTTGGGAGAGTAGATACGAAGGTTGATGGGAGCGGGGGAGATGCCGGCATTTCGTCCAACCTTGGCTTCTGTTTCTCGGGAGATCTCGTCTCGAATCTTGGAGAAGTCGTAGAACTTCTGCCCAGGGGCATGAAGGAACTCTCCCCACTCATCGGCATTGGCCTGCTTGTCGTTGGTGGTATCAACCTCATCGGCCTTGACTCCATTGCTCTGTGCCGGGCGGTTGATGAGTTGAAGAACGAGGGGACGTCGGGTTACAATACCAGAGCCTCGGGGCAGGCTAAGAGGGGCGGTCAGTCTCATGACGACCCAACGTAGGCGGTATGCAGCAAACTCACAAGTCTCGACCGACAATATTCTCCAAAACTGAACTCTTTCCACTTGACTGGCTTCCCACCACGGCGATCTGAGGCAAATCGATAGGGTTGTTAACACCGACAGTCGCGAAAACATCCTGAAGCTTATTGACAAGTCTATCAATGGAAGTTAGAGGTAGGGTAGACTTGGAGGGTTGACATCGTGACTAACTGGATCAGGGCGGGATCCGAAATACCGCCCTGTGAAGCAAGGGTGCCGCTCATGTTCGTTGATTCTTCCAGCTTGAAACTGTGTACGCTTGAACGATGCGTAAAGTCGAGCGGGTTGAAAACGATGGGTGGGGGAGGAGGGTTAATGGTTTATTTAACTTCCGGAAAGCGGTCGAGGCAAAAGATAGCAGGAAACGTTGCGCAAGTTTGGAAAGGTACCACAGCAGCCCTGGTTGGTCTGTAAGTTTTTCACCCGTACAAGTCGTGAGAATGAACAGCGTTCGGGGGTGGAAGCTCGTTGTATATGAGAAATGGGTGGTGTTGCTAGAATAAAGGAGAGAACTCGCAGGACGACAGCGAGTTCACGAGCCTAATGGCACTAAGAATTGCGCGCCGCATTACGTCCTTACATTGTGCCACACAGTGGCGCAGGAATGCCCAATCTCAGATTATATTGCCTTACATAACTGGTCCAAAAAGCTTAGCGTTCCATTCCATTGTATTGCACGTGACGGCCCTGAATATCATTCTGGCCAACATGGAAGCTAAGAACTCTGTAGCCTGATGAACACGTCAGCTTGTGATGGTCCCCAAAGATAAAAATGGTTGCCTTCCTCTAGGCGGCATATCTAAGAGAAGCCGTGGCGATACTGTCACAACATGGCTTCATTAGTAGGTAGCTTCTCCTGGCCGGAGGTCTCGATATATCTTAGATGTTCGAACATAAGGTACCTATTCATCTCACCTATCAAGGCATATTCAAAAAGCGACCCAAAATCGACTTTGGATTAAACATTTGTCTGATTCGATTCAATCAAACCCAGGAGCGGTTCTTTTGTTTTGTACTTACATTTCGCTGGCGCTTTCCAGGTTTCAATATGGTACTTCAAGGACACTTGTACTATTGGACCATTGTTCAGTTCTTGTTGGGTCTTTCGATGTCAATCCTTCAAGAGACGATAAAAATTCAGCTAGCCGTGCCTTCATTCTAATTTGGTATTTTGAAAAGAGAAGGAAGTTGTATCCAGGCCCTAACAGGGTATAGGAAGGGAAGGATCATGCGCATGAATACAGAAGTAGTGGGCAAGCTACAATCACAAGATGTCCGTCTTGTGCACGATATCCAGTGGACGCTACATAGTAGTAGCTTGCTCGAGAACCGCCAGCATGGTGGTAGGACTTGTGTGAGTGATTACAGCAGAGTAGCAGTAAGAACATAAAGTTTCTGGGTACCCCCTTGTGAAGAAAAGCACACTGTAAGGAATTCTCGGGATTTCACAAAGCCAGGCGCAGTCCAGGACTCGGGAGTATCAGCATTTGCGGTGACGATATGATTTGAACGTCATCAGCTAAGGCTGTAGTTGTAGTGGTGTGGGGGTGACACTGCATCTTAAGCCGAGACGCTAAATGACGGATGGGTGAGAAGTTCCATGAGGTCTTCGAGTTCGTTAGCAGTCAACAAGACAATGCATCCCTATCTGTTTCGTCCTCTGGGGTATTAGAAATAAGTTTACGTATCAAAGAAGTCATGGGAAATCAAAATAGTAAACAGAGGCTGTTGAATAGATCTCGTCTCGCAAACCTCCACTCATTCCGCCATTCCATAGTTCCTAATGTTTATGCCGCTCAACGTCAGCCACCAATGACCGATGTTCCAGGGGTAGACCTGGGGAGACTTGGGTTGCAGGTGAGCTTGGGTGTGCTGTACACATCCGCTGCTTGCTTGCTAGAGGAGAAGCATCTAAGGGTGCTCACGGCTCCCAATCAGCACCGACGACAACAGACAGCTCTGCCATACCTCAACATATAACACCATACCTGCGGATCTGTAGTCACTGAAAAGACCACCACAGTGATAGTTTATAACCTTGCTGAAACTGGTAAATATTGAATTGAATCGTCTCTGGCTTACTCAACATCTGCCTACTACTTTCTAAAAGACCAAGACGGCTGTTTCCTCCAGCATCTTCACCTCGTCACATGCCCACCTACCTTGCTAACTGACCACAGCTACTAACCTAACCTACCTACCTATCAAGCGCCACCACCTCCACCTCCCGCTTCCAACCACCATCCATTACATACACTACATCACAATACCACAACTCTTCACATCCATCCTGCCTTCTGTCATTGTGCTGGCCTTCTTGTTGTTTCATTGTCTTGCCTGAATACTGCCTTTTCTGGTCGAAAGCCAGTTTTCTACTAATCAAGCTACCCCAGATTCTACCGCGGCAGGAAACCGCGGAGAGGCCGTCCTGGACTCCTCCGGCGAGCCATCGCACCCAAATCTCCACGACACCACTTCCAGTGATCCAGACACGCCACATCTTCTTTCGAACTTTTCTAATACTACTGCTTCTGCCCATTCCTCCGCCGTCTCCCCGGCTAACGCAACCGCGCCTCAACCCCATCGACAAAACCGGAATCAGACACAGACTGGCATCGCGAATATAGATTCTTCGGCTGCCAGATTTGAAGGACTTCCGGGTCAAGTACCGGCTCGGATACTCGGACGACGTCAACGCTCCCCGGCTCCTGACCGCCGTTTCGAACCGTCAACCGACCGATCCTACACGCCAGACGGTCATCTTATCGCTGAGCCTAGAGCAAAGCGACGAAGAGGGAACGTCACAATGGGTGGTAGTGACATTCTTGATCCCCATAATGGTGTTCCTTTAGGAATATCTAATGGATCAAGTGAAGTGTTTCCAGGGGTCACAAATGGTAATAAGACTGCCTTGAACGGATCTTCAGCTCGAGATAAGAACACTTCGGTCATCAGACGCAACGAACAATCCTCAAAGTACTTTGGCCATGATCGTGAGGAGGTAACCCGGCTATTGATACAAGCGTTATCAGACATGGGGTATCGGACTGCCGCAGATAATGTGAGCCAAGAGAGCGGGTACGAATTGGAAAGCCCAACCGTAGCCGGCTTCAGATCTGCTGTTCTGACCGGGTCATGGCCCGTGGCCGAGGAGTTGCTTGCCGGCGCTTCGTTGGATACTGAAGACCCAGGTAACGGCCTTGTATTGGCACCTGGCGCGGATCCTAACGCCATGAGGTTTTGGTTACGACAGCAGAAGTTTCTGGAGCTTTTGGAGCAGAAAGATACGAGCAAGGCTCTGATAGTACTTCGAAGCGAGTTGACACCGTTATCCCACGACACTGGTAAACTGCATTTCTTATCAGGTCTACTCATGTGTCGTTCGGTCGAGGATCTTATGGCAAAGGCTGAATGGGACGGTGCGAATGGCCGATCTCGAAAGCTGTTGCTCTCGGAGTTATCAAGTACGTATTCTGTCGAATCGTTTAATTCCGTGCTGACATGAGAAGAATGCATATCGCCCTCGGTCATGCTCCCTGAAAACCGCCTAGCAGTCCTTCTTGAGCAGGTTAAGCAGAGTCAAATCGATACCTGTCTATACCATACTGAAGCGTTATCGCCTTCGCTCTACTCAGACCACTTCTGTGACAGACGCAACTTTCCAACAGAGGTCGCATTGGAGCTTTCGAATATGGCCGATGAGATTTGGCAAGTACAATTCTCCCATGACGGAACCAAGATGGCGGCGTGCGGCAGTAGTCCAGAAGTTATGATATGGGATACACGCACCTTTAGAGTCTTAGAGTCTCTCGACGGCCATGATGGCGGCGTTGGAAACATTGTTTTTAGCCCTGACGATTCTCTAATTCTCTGCTGCTCGAGAGACGGGCATGCAAGATTGTGGACTACTCGTGTGAGTTATTACCAACTCCCAATTCTCATACCCGAATGCAGCACTAACAGCGAGCTTTAGGACGGGACTTTGATCAGGAAATTTCCTAAATTCGATGAGCCCGTGAGCGGCTGCGTTTGGGCTCAGGACAGTCGGTCACTGGTCGTTGGAACACTAGATCCTAATTACAGCCTTCGAACTCTGAACCTGGATACGAGTGAGCAGTACGAGTGGGGGGTAAAGCATAGGGTTCAAGATCTATGTGGATCGCCAGACGGTCGCTGGCTCGTGGCCGTGGACAATCAGCAGACAATCCATGTCTACAACGCTGTTACACGAGAATTGGAGTTTGATATGGAGCTTAAAGCCCGGCCGACATCAGTCAACATCAGCCAAGACTCGCGCCATCTTCTTGTCAATAAGTGCGACGGTGAAGCTCAGCTCATTGACCTCTTGACGCGGAACTCGGTCCAGAAGTTTTTCGGTCACACAGGCGGTGACTATCTAATTCGATGCTCGTTTGGTGGAGCCAACGAGAGTTTTGTTCTAAGTGGCAGTGAAGATGGCAACATCGTTATATGGCATAAAAACACGGGTGCGGCAGTCGAGCGCCTACATGGTCATCATCCCCGCTGCAATGCTGTTGCATGGAATCCTACCGACTCGTATATGCTAGCGTCAGCGGGAGACGATGGCCGAATAAAGATGTGAGTGTTCTTGCGTTGCCACGGGGACCCAATGATTGAGTAAACAGCTAACACGAATCACTCAGCTGGTCCAACAAAACGGTCAGTCTTGAATTAAGGGCTCGTCATAATCAAGCAGGCAACGGCTGGACAGCAGAGGAACGATGAATGCGGTATCGTCAAAGACTCCTGACGCATTCAAGTAACTTTTTTTTTTTTTGGCAGGAAGAACACGGTGGGCGTGCTTTATGTTTGGCTTATAGAGTAGATGGAAGCGAATGTACGGAAGTATAACACCAAGAGTACTTACGCCGACACAACCATAATTATCATGGGCTGAGAAGAATCGGGGGAACGACCATTGATTGTCTCGGCGTTAGGTCTGGGTGGTGATGTGTAAAACGAGATGTCTGAATATGTTAAGTTCCTCACCCTCCTGTATTCAGGTAGACAGGCGTGTGAGTTTGAAATCCCATCTTCGCAACCCCTTTCCTGTCCGTTTAGACCTTGGTAGCCCGGAGCGAGTGCCCTTCATGTGCCGAAGAGTTAACATACGCTGGACAAGACAGGTTGGGCGTCGATTGCGAAATCGTTCCTCACAACATATCTTCGACCAAACTAGCAGAAGAAAGCTGTGAGCCACCAATTGAATAACGCGTGCCAACTACACACACAGGGGCAGGAGATGGTATCGGTACAACTGTTTGGAGTCAATAAGTTTCAAGCATCCTGTAACTTGCGCTCAATCTTGAAGTCGCTTGACCCCAGCAAACCTGGCGATATGGAACAGCCATGACAGAGAGAACCATGGCGTCAAGAACACGTGTAGCTTAAAGGGGAGCACAGTGTATCTATTGTGACTTTGAGACCGCAGAAAAAGGCAATTCTCACAAAATTGGTCACCTAGGTTGGTAGTCAAGGCGCGGTACAGTGACTGTTATCAATGATGTGATTTCCGAACGAATTCTTGCTATTCACAATAACCAATTAATACCATAGAACAAGGTTATTAGGCAAAACGGTTACCTTACTTATTTGTTATTTGCAGTTATATAGATTGCCTCAAGGGCAATCTATCGAACCTTCTAGTATTCTAGCCTACCTATATAAGGCCTGGCTGCTTTGTATTTAGATGGATTAAGTTGCGTCTTATATCTCTTCTAAAGTCAGGATTTGATTTGGCCAGCTAAGCTACTGGAGCACTAGATGTGATCTGATGCCGGCTTGAGGGATATAGCTTGCGATTTCTCTAAGGTTTGAAGTTTTTATGACGATATTGGACAAGAAACCCATTTTTGTAATGGCACAGTGAAGGTAGCCGGATTAAAGTACGAATTGGCCAAGGTCCGCATGTGGCCGATAACTAATGGGTAACGCCTAAGGGAAGCAAGAAAACCTAGGGCCTTTATCCTTAACGACAAAAATGTTTGGGCATCTTAGTCAAAAGTTGGAGGCTTTCTTGCTTCCTGGGGGACGTCTCGCAAGACGTATGCGCAGAACAAAGAATCCTCTGCTTCATAAAAATATATTTCACTATCAGCAGTACCTGCATGAACTGACCTTGCAGTGCTGGGACCAGGGCAGATGATCGGAATGCTGGCCAGGTCAAGCACGGGACGGCACGCCATTTGTGCATCCGCAAGATCGATCTTGGATGGAAATGAAAGACTAGAAATAGTCAGGGAGTTGACACGGTACTGAACCATGCTTGACACTCAATAGCCTATCGACGCGCAACAGCATCTGAGATACTAGGCTACACGAGCAGAGGTCCATGGATCTATCGGCATATAGCTCGGGGCACTTAGATCAAAACATGATATCACTCAGGACTTATCCGACTTCGGTCAGGTCTCTGCAGCTGTGGATAATGTACGACGACCTCAGCTATAGGCTCGTCAAAGTACTCGGCCAGGCACGATGCTATAAGCCTCACTGGTGGACTTTGAAGGAGGGTATTGGATATATGTACCCCAATCATTTATCCCATCTACATCAAGAGACGGACTAAAGAGGCGGCAGTTAAAGTAAATGGCAAATCAAAATGGTTTGCATCTCCTACCTGTGGAATGCATTTCTAGACCTCCAAAGTGACAGATAAAAGAGTTGAGCCTCTCTGTAGATTTGAGAAAGACTAACTTACTCGAACTTCTTCTCGAGAATTCAACCCAGAAGATAAGTTATGCCTTGGTTACAAATCCATATGAATCTTGCAAAGCAGCCGCCGCCGATGCATTTCGGACGGTATAGTGAATCAACAAAACTCCGCTGAATTCTGCACAGAATAACATATACCTACAAAGTCATACACTAATCCCGATTTGTGGAGCTAATTATTGATTTACTACTCTGTGCCATCGAGATTTCTCCTCCTTGGCTTCCTTTCAACCCCTGTCGACACATGGTGAACCGTGCATTATCGAGCCATGTACTCCTTAGAGACATTAAGACCCTGGCGGCTGTCACCCCCTGACGTTGGAGCAACCATGAGATTGGTCCATGGGCTTCACGGACGACGTGGGCACCAAGACGGATGAAGAGCAAGGCCGAGGTTGAAAGAAAGGGCCGAAGTGGAGGTAGAGTTAGTATTATTGAGACACTTGTAGCATCTGAACAGATATGGAAGCTGAGCAAGTGTCAATCAAAGATGTTGTTTGAGGCGACAAACTGTCTTTGAACGGTAAGAAAGGGGTCAACAAGCTTGTTCCGAACAGGGTCGTGATAATATTAATGACGCACTCACGCGAGGATAGAAAACTACTCGGTATTGGTCAACATTCTGAACACTGTCGCTATGCACCGTATTATCTGACGATGATACATGGAAGAAATGTCTCCTTCAGGAAGAGGACAAAGAGCAAGCCCAGAGTGATGTCGATGCCACCTTGAGACCCCTGGAAATATCCCGACGGGATTTGATGTTTTCATAACCCCTGCTTAGTGGACCAGGAACGGCCGCCTGAGGGCTGGGTATTGGGATTTTACTGTAATTGTGTTTACTACTCCGTACCTGACTGCCTACCTTAGTAGTATTGTATGCAACTGACGTTCTGCCCGAAAGAACAGTCAGGACCATCGAGGAGTGGAGGCTATGTTTCTATGTTAATGACTTCTCCTACATTGTTGATATTCAAACGGTGAGGTTGAGTGGCGGAGATGAAGACCAGTCGACTGTTGGAAGGATTCCGTGCTGAGGATGCTTTGGCCTACCTTACTACATGCTATATATGTACGAAATGCGTTGATCTTACTTTGGTTATAAGAAGATTTGGAAATCGTCGCGGGATGGTCCGGCGCCGCGTATAAAATGGGCGACGGACTCTGCCAGTCTATCCATCAAATACCATAGAATACTAGGTACAGATCCCCAGATCAAACGATAGTTAGGGTAGTATTTTGAATATCTTGGATGGAGCCCCTAGAGCCCTTGTTGGTGGCGCGGTGTTAGAGCAACCAGAAGTGTTGACCTTGACCACTTGCTGACTCCTTAAGAAACGACAAAGCACTAAGATCGATCATGATTCAACTTGTGATATTCCGAAGATCTTCAATCATGTGCAAAGCATTTTATATGAGGCTTGAAGCTCTCGATTTTTTCCATTTAACCAGAGACCAGAACACAGTGACTACAACTAGACACTGATATAAGGCAGGTCTTTGCTTTTTCGATCTTGGGGCATCCCTGTAGATGACATACCGCGCTCCGTGCATTACCGTGCGATGAGAAACACCCAGACGATCCCGGCACGGGTTAATTATTATTAATGGCTCAAGCGTCGGTATGGGCACGGCCACATGGGCACGGAACCCACGAGCGAAGGAGTTGGTCTTCCATTTTCGGCTTACGACCCTCATCATATCGTTTGCTTCTCAAATATAGTGTTCACAGACATGGTTGCCAATTCTCCTGGGACCGATCAATGTCGGGAATATCTGGAAACATGATTTAGCGGCCACGCAAGCCTGGAATTAACACGCGTCTTCCATAGAAGTTTAGAGTGAAACAACAGGCAATCAGACTCGTAAGGACATAGTGTAGCTGGGAGAATCAAGGGTGTTGAAGGCGCTGGAACAGAGAGTTCCCAGTGGCGAGATCGGCCCACCAAGTCACTTCGTGGCTTGCAATTGAGAGCATTCAGAGAATCTAAAGTAGCCGCAATCTTGCCAGAAGCGCTAAGGTATCCTGAGTCGTGCTCCCTGCAACAAAAGGTTCGAACGATATCTTACCTTACCAAGCTTACATAGTACCTAACTTCAAACGCTACGGGGACTGAAGAATAGAGGGGTCTCTTACCAATCTACGGGCCGGGTTTGCTCTGCAGCTTCTAGTTCTACGGTTCTGCCCACCTTAGGTATCTACCTGAATTTACTTGCCGATTTTGCCTATCGAGACACTATTTTACTACAGCTTCAGGAACTGAGGGAAAGAAGGATTGAATTGTCCCCATGTCTAAATGCCCCTCCTCCTACCTGGTAGGTACCTACTGAGGCACGGGGGTACATACCTGGTAATCAGTTGTCAAATTCTCCTGGGATAGAGTACCTAACAAGGCCGATCCACCAGGCTTACCCGAGTCAGTTTCATCTGGGATGAACTGTTTGTTGACCGACTAACCGCCTAGTTTCTCAAAAGTTATCCGTAATTGGGAAATTTCCTGACACAAATGTGTGCTGCTATTATTTTCTTGCTCCTCGACATTAATTATGCAAGATCTCAGGCATAACGGTCAGACACTAACTTTTCTTCAAACTTTGTAAGATCTCATAATATGATATCTGCGCTCAGTCCTCCCACCACAGACGGAAAAGAGCAAAGACCAGCATTGTTCCTTAAAAAGTTTACGTAGCTACGTACCTTATTAGGTACCTAAGTAGATACCTCAGGTAGATATGTACTACCTTATGGTCAGCAGGGACTTACTACTATAAGTTGCCTAGGTAGGCCTCGAGGCAGGTAGTAGTTGCCTAGTAGGTAGGTACCTAGTAGTAATCGATGGTTATAGGTTGTGTCAATTGTCCCTTCCTTTCTTCCACCGACGCTGGTGACCAGACAAGGTAGGCTGTATGGAGTCGGGAAAGCTGTGTTCGCTGTGCTGTGAGGTACATACTGGAGAAACCGCTCTACCGGCGCTGAGGCTGTTCCTTCCATTTCTGTTCGAGACTTTTAGTTCATTTCGCCTGACTCCTGGCTGTAACGCATCTTCCTCCGTACCTGCCTTAGTACCAGTCCACCCGCATCGACCCTCGCGCCCCCCGGTCTTCCCAAAGGTGGATCCTCCTTAAAGGTGAACCTCGTGCTAGCCATGTCTCGTCCAGGATGGATTAGGTGAAGAAGCTGAGGCCATCTCATCATGGCCCCCTCCTCC
The DNA here is from genome assembly GCA_013755755.1 of Fusarium sp. NRRL 25184. Classification (NCBI taxonomy): domain Eukaryota; kingdom Fungi; phylum Ascomycota; class Sordariomycetes; order Hypocreales; family Nectriaceae; genus Fusarium; species Fusarium sp. NRRL 25184. The sequence continues at coordinate 37,742 of JABSSZ010000030.1, read as the reverse complement.
CGCATCCATCCCATCTCCAACAGGGGCTGGTGGAGGTCGGTTAAAGAAATCCAATCCGATGGAAGAAAGAGGACCTTATTAGACGGCCAGCCAACGAGCTGAACTAGGTAGGTAACCAATGTTTGTGTCTAGGTACTATAGGTAGGTAGGGAAGTAAGCCGCCAACGAAAACCCTTCTTCACCAAATAACCCTTTTAGGTTTTCTTTTGTATCCCATTCGACTTTCTGAGCAAGACAAGACGAGACACGGGACGGTTGTTACCTTCCTTTTTACCTACTAACCTACTGTTTGCACCTAAGCCTACGACTAACTTAAATTTGTCCTGAGTAGGTACCTTTTAGTAGGGTACCTTAATTGGCTACTCCGATCTGCCCGTCCCGTCTCCGAGCAGCTGCCGAACCCTCCATTATCCGGCCGAGTCCCCTTTAGTTTGCTTCTGTCCGGTTGCCACAAACATCATTGGATCTTTCGACTCTTCTAATTTTCTTCTCTGCATTCCACCTTAACGGGTTTTCGGTCTCGTCTTTGTGTGCTCAACTTGTTTTCGATTGGCCATATTTCGCAGTTCTGTTTCTGGGAGCTTATTTGTTTTCTGCTACTCTTGGCTTGTCGGGATACTCTATCCCTCTATTGGCTTCCGTTGATGATTCAGTTCTCATGCGATTGTGATCCCACTTGCTGGCTTCTTTTGGCATCAATCAGTCCGACTTGACATTGTTCCCATGGTTCACGTTGCGCATATTCTTATCGTGCTCACTCACCATGGATAACTTGGAAGGGATGCTCCTGGTCCCTCCAGAACGAGGCCAGATACTTGGAAGAGCTGTTTGGAAGGTTAGTCTCATTTATCGCGCTGCTCCATTTGTCACCCGAACTCACAATTATCCGAAAAAGCTGCGATATGTTGTCGTTGGTAGGCGTAACACCAGAGGTGGCCCTAGTCAGTCACAGTTTATATCCAACGGTCGCAACAACAGTCTTGGGGGCAGTAGATCTTTCCCCAAACTACCCATAGAAGAATCCTGCATACTCATCTACAAACACAAGGTATAAAGCCCCTGAGTATCTAACCCGATGTCTCCCAGCTGACCCCATTGGAATTTCAGGACGACACTGAGCCAATCCAGCAATGGCCAGTGAACTCTATCACCGATTGTCAGGTCCAGCAGATCAATCATCGCAAACAGGGTCCCGTTCTTCCTACTCTCGTCATATCCGTTGCCGACAAAGAAAAGAAACGACGTTCGAGCCGGGCTGCCGGTCTCATATCATCGAGCAAAGAAGCTAGCGCGACGACCCTGTGGTTTCGCACGCCTCCAGACGATCATCATGTCAGTTTACATGAGTGGGCACGCAACATTCTTGCTAGAAAATCTCCGATGAGTCCAGAGAGCCCAATGTCACCCCAGTTCTCTAATCCCTTTGCCACGATGTCTCGCGATGCCTCCGATTATTTCTCCCGGCCAACTAGTGGTAACAAATCTGGCCGTTCTGATCCACGGAGTCTTCAACATAAGAGCTCTATCAACACTCAATCAACAACTACAACCACCACCACCAGAGAGCGGCCCCTCACATTCAGTTCCGAATCCCCCAGTTTACGATCAAAACGCAGTGATGTCTCCTCTCCTTCGAGCAACAATTATCCAATTCAGCAGATGAATTTCCCGATTCCCGGGCAGCACTACACCACGGTCCTTCCAACTGATTTGCCATCCCCTGTCAACACCACAGGAGATTATCAAGGGGAATTCATTGAGGGGTGGACCTCCGCACAAGGAAGATCATCCACAATGAGCTCGCCGATCCGCGGTCGAAGCAGTATTGGCTCTCAGCCGCCACATCCATCTATCGCTGCGATAGAGTCCAGCTCTCCGCCTGGGCCACGTGAGACCATCTTGGACAGAGCGTTTCAGATGCGATGCATTCCTGGCTCAGAGCGAGAGGTGCCTGGCGAGGAGAAGTTGAGCTCGTTAGCTCGATTTGATGCATTAATGCGAGAAGCTGACGACAAAATGAAACAGAGGGCAGAAGCCGAACGAGCCCAACAATTGGCAATGCGCAGTGCTTTCGAGGCCTCTGACAGTTCTAGCCAAGATGATGAAAGCGATTCGGACGATTTAGATGAGGATGCTTATGGAGGGGTTCCTGATCGACGAGGTCCGGCCTTGATACCTTCGACAACCCAAAGGGCACTGCAGTTTATTGCTGATCGTCGTGACCCAGCACCGTTATCACCTTCCAGCCGTTCTTCGGTATCGAGGACTCCGATGACGCCCCAGTCACCTCCTATACGACCGCACACTGCACATGCTAAAACAAGGCCGAATCCAACACAGAGGACCAACAGCACCCCTCAAATGATTGCCAACATGGCCAGGCTGGAATTGGCAGCACCCCCAAGCAAGGTGTCTGATGATTCCTCATTAAGGTCGAATGGAGACAAGCGTCTCTCTACTTCAAGCACTGCTACCAAAAGGTTGAGTTTCACCGAATTTACCAAAAGACTATCGAGCACCAGCAGCTTACTGTTCGTCCAGACGAACGCTAGTGGGAGGGGTTCCCGGAGAAGCAGCGAGATCGACCTCCAGCCCTCGCCCCTACCATGTGGGACACTGAATCCACAAATAATTGCAGCGCCCACCCGAGACCGAGACCGAGACCAAAACTCGGGTGATGTCACCACGAGATGCGGATGGCGCAACAGTGTTGGCGTTGTCAATAGAGATGGCACCTTCTTCTGAGTTCGCCATTAAGAAACAACGAGACCATATACTGAGACGATCCCACAATCTTCGATCCTATGGCTAAAGTTTTGACGGTTCTGAAGCGATAGCTAGTTCTGAATTTTGCTGTTATGCAATTGCATACGATAAGGACATGGGCAGTTTTTGGTGCAGCCTAGCTGCTTGTACGATTTTGATACCAAACGATGGCATCGTCACGACTCTTATGACGGAGATAAGGGGCCATTGGGTACGTGGCCCCAGGCGTTTACTGTTCATGGATGACTTTCTGTCTCCACAAGCATTGCTCGGTGTCTTTGGATTCTGATGGGCATTGGCATACATTCAACCCCATAGACATCATACAAGGGTCATTCCACGGCCAAAGCATCATCTAATACATCTTGAAACTACTTTTGACGTGATAGCATTGTCATAAACATAAAATCACTGGCGAATGGTTGTCGGGGGCTGGAGCTCAGGGTTCATCCTCACTTGATGTGGGTTCTTCCCAGTCCTCTATTCCTATTGCTCGCTTGGGAGCTCAACTTTCATGCTTTTGTCTTGCGTGTCATCCATCAATTGTATTTGCGAACCCCCTTCGGGTCCTGGTATTCTTCGTAAAGCCCATTTAATCTCATCCAACATCCATGAAGGGATGTCTTTGGCCCCTTTTTCATCATCCACATGCATCGTACCACACCCCTCTAGTCTATCGGATATACTTGGCGATGGCTTCTTGCTCCTCAGGGCTTAATCGCTCACTGACGAAGCGCTCAATTGCGCCGCCATGTCGCTGATTGGCGCTGGCCATGTACTCCTTTACCCACTTGGTGACGTCGAGAACCTCAGGGAAATCATCCTTAGCCAATGCTCTGCAGGTGTTGAGTGCAGTAAAGGACATGCCGAAGCCAATGTCATCAACATCTGCCTCGGCCACGACCTCATCGCCAGTGCCAGCAGCCACAGTAGGAGGGTTAACAAGTAGTGAGAGAAGCTTGCGACAGCTGTTGGCCCAGCCCTTCGCGAACTGTTGAGCAAACGCTGACGAGTCACACAGAGTCTTGGTAAGAGAGACAACTGCAACCTTTCGATCAACTGGGCGTGCAAGTTTCTCTGTTTCACCAAGGACAAAAACAGGGTAGACCTGGGTGAAAACGCCGTCTTCCACTGAGTTTGACTGCTGGATGAAGTAGTCGGCTCCATAGCCAGCCTCAAGACGAGCAGATACAAGATGGTAGAAGCGGACAAAGCGGAGTTTTAGAGACTCGGCAGGGGTTCCTTGAAGCTTCGTGTAGACTAACCTCAGAATTGTACCGAAGTAATCATTAAGGACAGCTCTGTGGCCAAAGATTAGATATCAATACAAACATGTGAAAATGGAAGACTTACGGCTCAAAGCTCTTCACAATGGAATCCAAGATGTCAAAGGCGAGTACCTCCGACTTTTTGCCACTGAGCAGCTTCTGGAAGATTCCAAGCACGGGCGCAATTTGTCCCTCGGCCTGAATAGCCTGGGATGCCCGAGGGATGACAGCCGACAAGAGACGTGTGCATGCAGGGACGTTTCCTCGAGTCTCCCAAAGTGTCGGGTTTAGGAGAGGACCTAACAAGGCCTTGTAGTTCTCCGAGATGGTCTCAGAGGGGCTAGATTCGAGAAGCTGCGCAAGAATCTGGAAGACGTATTGCATGAATTCTGAGGGCATGTTAGCAAGGTTCACAAACATGGAACTGCGCGACCTACCCGTGACATCCTCGACCAAGATTTGATGGAAAGGCCCCCACAGCTTCTCGTTGAAAAGAGCAGCATTGCTAGGAGCACAGTATCGGACAAGAGCACCAAGAGCCTCGAAATGGTAATAATAGAAGCGGGGATTGCTGGGGTTTTGCTTCATAACATTGGTGATGAGGATGAGATGAGTCAACACATTGTCCAGCAGAGGAATAGCTCCCTCTTTGATAACGATCAAAATTCTCATAACGCAACGCATTAAAAACTCGTTCTCCTGTAGCTTGGCAGGGCTTGATTCCTTCTCAATGAGCTTGAAGAGATGGCCGAGAAGATCCTTGGCGAAGGGCTCAATGTCTGCACGGGGAAACATGGCATTGCCCACATCATCTGTGAGAAACAACACCCTCTCCACTGCGATAGCAGCATAAGAGTAAACGACGTAGTTGTCTGAGTTCAGGTTTTGAATCAGAGGGCCCAGAGCCACTTTCCACTGCTCCTTGGACAGCTGACTTCGGAAAGTATAGAGGTACTTGATGGCGTCGACCTTCGAGATTGGTTCAATACCTTGCGTGCTAATAAGATCTTGGGCAATGTGCTGCTCAAAAAATTCAACGACGTTGACAAGGGGGTTAACAGTCTTTACACCTTGAGCAGCAGTTACCGCACCCTTGGCAGCAATAGACAAGAAGAGATAGATGGCAGTATCCTTGGCCTTCCAATCAGTGCTTCCTTGAGACAAGTAGTGACTGATATATTTAGACACCACCGTTGTCACAGGCGCTTCAAATCGTTCCTGAAGCTTTCGAAGAAAATCGGTAGCAGATCGACGACGTGAGTCTGTATCAGACCCCTCCAGATCCCTGCGAATGAATTCAATAGGCTCGTCCTCAAAGAGCTCGATATCCGATTCGCGGAGCGCCACATTCGGTAGAATAACCTTCTCGACAATCTGTGTCAAAACATCCTCGCTATTGAAGATTCCTGAATGTTGAGCAGACGACGCAATAGCGGTAAGGAAGTGCAGGGCTTTGCTGACAATAATGTCGTATTTGGTCTCGGGGCCCGTTGAAGACAAAAGATTCCACGCTTTCTCAATGAAGGGCTGACAGTACTTGGAGAAATCCTCATCGTATTTGACGGTGAAGAGTTCGAGGATCTCGCAAATATCAGCCTTGACCGTATCAACTATGCTCGTCTCGGTGTCGTCATCGGTCTCCAACAGGGGGTTGGAGTACGTTAGGTACTTGTGAAGGAGTTCAGAGATGCTGCCGAGATTCTCCTCGAAGATAGGAGGTAGATCATGACAAGACATGTCATGCAGAATTTTGATTTGAAGGTCCAAGGCCTCGAACCAACCATGCAGCACTTCCTTCTTGTCGTTGTTCTCGGCAATCTTTTTATCGGTGGTCTAAAGCGCCAGGAACTATGAGCACGAAGCAAATAAGGGTATTCACTCGCTATGACTTACCACGAGAAGCTGGACGAAAGCTTGTCCAAAGGTCTCAATCACATGGTTGATCTCCATGTAAAGTTCGTCTGTTCGAAAGAGAGGTCGCCATCTGGCAAAGATAGAGTGTGCAACCTCGAGAACACCGACGTTGACCTTGGGGTCAGTAGCGGAAAACCGACTGACGAGTTCCTACACCAAAAATGTCAGGACATTATATAGTAACTACCCATCAATCTTGAGAGCTCACCTGGGTAAGGGTATCCCATCGTCGCCAGAAATCAGAGTCTGCAATAACGCTAATAGCGTCACCAAGCTGGGCCTGAATATTGGGGGGAGATGAGATCATGAGGCCGATGAGGCGCTCCTTGATGACCTGAACTTCATCTTGAGGTAGCTTATAGTTGCCTTCCTCGTCCTACACGGAGTTCGCGATTTAGTATTCCGAGCAGGGTCGACCGAGAAAAAAGTAAGACGGACCACGTAGTTTGTTCGAATAAAATTCTTGAAGGCCAATGCAGCAGCGAGTCGAGTCTTTGGCGGTAGGGTGTCGGAGTTGACAATGTTGAGAAGGCTGAGAGAGTACTGAGGCTTGGTAGCCTCTTGCTTGAGGGCAGTCTCGGCTGTTGGTGATGGTTGTTTATTAGTTTCCAATCAGGACCGCGGGGCAACGAAGGAGTGGGACAGGGCAACGGATCAAGTACCTTTACGATGCTCTGTAGGATCGAGAGTTGCGTCAAGAAGTTGAGCGATCTGACCAATATCGGCCGCCATGGTGAGGATGTATTAATAGGGGGACTCCTAAGAGGAAAGGGCAAAGGACAAAGACAAGAAAGAAATGAGCGGTGGTGATGGGGAAGGACGAGTTTGGAGGTAGTAACAAGAGCTGAGAGGTTGCAGGTTCAGGTTGACAAGCAAATCAAAGCTCGGACGGCTCTAATTTTTTCTGGGTCTCCATTGGCGAGATGCTATTGGCAGTAAATGGCTTCGATGCCTTCAGCAGCGAGCTAGCCCAGGCAGTCGAGCTGCAGTTGATGGACTTTAGAGCTAGTCGCACTAGGACGAGCTGTAGGTTAACAATCAAGGTATGGGAGCAAAAAGGCTTCTGTTTTTGTCTTAGGTGACAAAAAGACTAACGGAAGTTTAGTATAGATCTGGGAGATTTCTGTCTCATCATTTTTGACACCTTAATTTCCAGTCAAAGGTTTTCTCCTTAAGGGCGAGGGCTACCTCGTAACTACTATACCTAGGTACCTTGGGTATAATAGCACCCTATACTATTACCCAATGATGGCCTAGTGACACAGCTCATCATCGATGTAGAGAGTAGGTATGTAAAAAAATTTAAATAATCCAAGCAACAGGACCAAAAATATAGGCTATCGATCGCATTACTCTACACCAATGTGGTCTGATACTAGATCTAGCATGGACAACAACTCTGATACTGTCCGAAAACGATAGGTAATAGTATATGAATAACCGTTACACTACCTACTCTAATAGGTACTTAGTATCCATTGACCGGAGCCTGTGAAGCTAGGTACATCCATCTCCGAGCTTTTTTGTGGCAGATGACAGCTATCCCCCAATTCATATGCATAAACACATACACATACACATATGTATTGAATGTAAAAGACTGTATGTGTCATTGACTATTTGCTCGTCTCAATGATGAAATCAAGCCACAAGATCAGCGCCATGGCCTGTCACCCAACTCGGTCGATGGAACCTACACCAATATAACCGTGGCCAAATAATACTACAGGTACGTTGTAGCTAAGGAACAAAATATTATTCTCTATAGACACAGGGTCCCTTCATAGTCCCAGATTGGCGCGATTGGCATGCGGTACCTTACCGCCTACAGCTTGGTGGCATGGCGTACATGGGCTGTTCGTGTGCTTCAGGAAACAGCCATTCAAATGCCACCAAGGGGTCATCTGGTATGGCTTAGTAAGGAAAATTGCGTTTCCATTAGCTGCTAGGTACCTACCTTGGATGGGCAAAAGTTCAGTATTATACGTTACAGGAAGTACTCTGCTGCGTTGTGCCTTGTCATTGTCTTCCCAAAGTTACGTGGGTGTTCCCCAAGCGCAAACTTTACCAACTTAACTACCATCTGCCAACGTCTCCCATTCTTCAATATTCTCTCATCCCTCCAGCCTCATAAAATCAAATCGCTTCATACACCTATCATAGCAACCCAGTCAGTGATCGAGCACCTCGCGCGCTAGCCAGTGTGTCGTTCTGCGAGTCCTGGCCTCTTTTTCTCGCCTTCGCATCCCACCGATCTGCCCGCCGTGTGGTGCCATCCCGGATCTTCGTCCACCTCCGCGCTATTGGATCACACTTATCGTTATCATCACTTCCTCTAGTCCCTGACTGAATCTGCACAATACACATTCTCACACTCGAAGCCCGACATCAACTACGACCTTCCTTGATCATTTAATGAACACGCCTTATCCCGTGTATACACGCAATTTCTTACAGGCCCATTTTAGGCCTAGGTAGCACATGTTTCGCCGGTGAGACTCGCTTGCACCGTCTGTCCATCTTTATTTGCTCTGCACACTGCATCCGAGACGCCGTTCCGTTTGTCGTACTTGCGACACAAGACAATTCAGTTCCGTTGTCTTGTCTAAACGCCTCGTCGAGCTCTTGAACTTGCCCGATATCCTGTGTGCCCACCACCTTATCGTTGCGACTCTTTTGACGCCCCATGTTGTTTGTTTTATGTCGATTGATCCGTTCTGCCTTGCCGATGACAAAGATTCCAATGCACAGGTTTCTGTACCTTTGCTAACATGTTGCGCCGCTTAGCCTCACTTAGTCACCAAGACTCCAACAAGACTTCACACGAGCACATGTCACCGCAGCCAGGAGATGGTCCATCATCCCCAGATACGTCCCGTCAGGGTGGCCTTGCCCATGTCCTCCGGGGTCTGACAAGTTCTAAGCTCTCCAAATCCTCGCCGTCTATTGCATCACCCTCTTCAGCGAACGCCCAGCCGACCGCCGAGTTCGTCCATGCTCCAACCCCAGCCGTTTCCACAAACCCACCTCATGGGCTGTCCTCTAGTCACATGGAGTCCTTTGAGCTTCTCAAGAATGGCTCACCCAACGAGCGCATTGCTGCCGCCAACTCGTTGAAATACGCAATTGCGGAGTACCCTCTCAATCCTGTCCTGGATATTTGGTATGCTGCTAAAGACCTTATCGATCCCGCAAAACCTGCAGCAGCACGAGCAGCTGGTTGGGAGCTCCTCACGGAGTGTGTGAAGCACGAGGCCTCTTCTGATCTTGAACGGCAAGAATATTTCACGACACTATCAGCTCCTGCAAACTCGGAAGATTTTCACCTACAGTTGGCTGCTCTTGTTGACCTAACCCGGCGGGGCCGAATTTTGACAGGCTTCGATTATGAGCTTCTTCCTCTTTTGACTAATTGGCTATGGGAATCTTATAACGTGGTGCGTGCAGCTAGAAGGAAGGCGTCCCGGAGTTCAAAGGGCGCTTCTCGAAATCGTGCTGTCGCTTCTGGTGAAGAAAAAAACCTCGCCCAGTTATTCAGTTTTCTCATCGACGTCATCAAGTTCAGCTTCAACAATGCAGATGAATCTGCTGTGACAGGATTGATTGATCGATTACTGGCAATTTGCATGAGCACGAGCGTGGAAGAGGATCTCAGATCGAGCATAGCGGTCATTGATGCAATTGTGACATTTGGGTCTATACCAGAAGATAAGCTCAAAGGCTGTGTTCAAGTGCTCAGCTCTATCTATTGTATGGTGGGAAGCCTTCAGAAAGACTCCTGGAACACGCTCTCAAATCTGTTCAAAAGCCATAATGGACAGGCGACCATCCGCATTTTATTGGATATTCTACGAAATAATCCCACGGATGGGGCTAAGGAGAAGGATGTCAACCGAGAGATACGCGGCGCCCTTGCCGTACTGCAAAAGGTTTTGTCCAAAAGCCCGGAGAACGGCTATCCGGGGATACCTTTCGCATTACTGGCGGATGGTCTCGCCATAGTTGCGAAAACTGGCACTTCCATTAAAACTTTGACGGCTATTCTTCAGTTGCTTAATGCTCTATTTGAAGATGGCGATGGCCATATACATCGTTTGATCATCGACGAGGACTGGTCCGTAATACTCGAAGCTGCCGCGACATGCTCCAAACGAGCAATACCTGGGCCGCGCGACTCTGATGGATACCGCAGTCCTATTAGGGATGAGAAGCCTGAGGAAGCTCTGAGCCGAGAACTTATAATTCTCATCAAGCAGCTTGATGTGCTCATTAACCAAAAATCAGATGTGTTTGTTCCTCGGGCAACCATCATTTCGTTTCTAACCGAAGTCCATCAGTTCCTCCCTGACGAAACTGCATCGTCTGTCTTGAATTACTTTCAGCAGTTCAGATGTTGTTCACCTTCAGATCTCCAATGGGAGGAAAATCTAACCTTGGTTTTAAAAGGATTCTTTGGCAACAGAGATCGGTCTTCACAGATTAGGCTTCGAGCCTTGGAAACCATCATGGACGCTTACGAAGTCGTGGATCTAGTGGGCGATGACCCCGAAGAGAGCTTCATCCCACAACTGGCCAAGAGCATCCTTCAAGATGTTTCTGAAGAGACGGATGTGTTGGTCCTTGAAGGAATCATGTCGCTCATGGTCTCAGTTGTAGTATCTTGTGACATGGAATTATTCGATTATATCGTCGATGCCCTCCGAGGCATCGTCATTGGCGACAGGCTCAAATCACCGATTCCCTCGTCAGCATCTCATAGTCCATTCGCTCAAGGGTCTTCCGAAGAACACCTGCCACAAGGACAGTCGCCCTCGAACGTGGTTGCCAAGGGATACGTGAAGATATTTGTGCAGACCATGGATTATGACAGTGGGAAATCCTTGAGGCTATATCATGCGTTGATAAACATTGTGAAGTCGAGTCACTGCGAGGTCGATGCTCGGTTGACCGCTATGAAGCTCTTATTTAGGCTGCGTGCCGATTGGGCCAACCGAATTTTCATCACAAAGACACTTGAGACTAATTTTGTTGCCGCCTCCTTGTGTCGAACCCCAGAAACATACGCCAAGAAGCAGGCTGAGGAGGCTGCACAGTCTATACGCTTGTTAAGAAATGAACATGGTGGGTCGTCCAGGTCTGCTCGCGGTATTTCGTTCAGCCAAGGCCAAGGCCATGAACGAGGCATGCCCGTTCGGTCTGCAAGCGTCGCTGCTGGAAGTGGCCTGCTCGGCAGTAGTGGTAGTGCAGCTCGCTATCATCAGCTTTGGAGCCTTCCGGACCCAGAGGCTCTGCCTGAATCTGTGACCGGCGTGTTTAGTCCAGTTCTGATTTCTCACAGCCCTGGCTCCGCTGAGCTCGTGATGGGGGAAGAAGTCCAAAAGGCCAAAACGAAAATTGAGACTACTGCCCTTGATATTGCCGCTTGGCTCGAGGCTGTCCTCGGCTTGTTGCACGGTTGCGATTGGGAGGTGTACAGTTTTGCACTGGTTCACCTTCCATCACAACTCAGCAACCATGCCATTTTCAGAGACGCCATTCCCCAGATTCAGGAGCTGCGAAGACTCATTTGCGAGCAAATCCGAACCAACTCCTTTCAAGAGCCTCCAAATGCATCAGGCTTGAGGCGAGCTGACGTAGCGATTTGTCTCTTCCACAGTTTAACGATGATTCTCAGTTACCATGACCACTTTCAAAAGGGCGATGAGGATGAAATAGTCAAAACATTTGTTCATGGCATCGCCACTTGGGAGCGGAGTGCAAAATGCTGCATCCATGCCTTGTCCATATGCTGTCATGAATTGCCACTCTCAACAAGCAAATCGCTGGTTCAGCTATTGACCAAAATGTCTACTATCATCACCCAGCCGCATGTCTCCATCCATATCCTCGAGTTCTTGGCTTGTCTGAGCCGTTTACACAACGTGTATGTCAACTTCAGAGAAGAGGAATACAAGATTGTGTTTGGAATTTGCATTCGCTATCTGCAATCTGTGAGGGACAAAAAGGCTTCCAACAGGAACAGTCATGCCAGCGAACCGTCTGCCCCTGCAACCTCAACGGGCAACCTTTCGGATGCCATACACCCAAGCGCAACAGACGATTTACCACAGTATGTGTATGCATTAGCATACCATGTGATACTCTTCTGGTTTCTTGCGTTAAAACTGCCAGACCGTGCCACCTTGGTTGGGTGGCTTGTCAAGAACATATACAACGAGATTGAAGATGCGCACACAGATAACGAACAAGCACTCACTTCGATCGACTTCATGCAAAGGTATACATACGCTGATGTGGAGGAATCATCCCAAGACCCTCTCTTTACATCGGATCGATTCGGAGAGATCATAAAGAAGAGATGGTTGGTTGGTTACAGCATCGTCACCGTAAATCAGGCCACGACCACTGGCTGGGCTCAAATTGTCAAGAGACAGCCTTCAGGCACATCGGCCTTCACGATTCGAGAAACGTTTGATCCACCGCCTCCACATCAAACACCCAATTACGTGGATATTAGCAGGGAGGGACAAGTCTCGACGAATACTATCTTGCCCAGTCATATCATGGTACAACTGATGTCGTCCATACCTCAAGGTCATGATCTAGCGCGACCTATTCCGCTCCCTGAGGATGATGCCGTTGAAAGAGCCATTCGAGTCTTCGATCGAAGCTCTACTGTTGATGGGCACAAAGTCGGCGTCATATACATCGGAGAGGGGCAGACTGATGAAGTCGAGATTCTTGGTAATGTGTCTGGTAGCAGCGATTATATGGAATTCCTCAACAATCTTGGCACATTGACCAAGCTCAAGGGAGCGACGTTCAACACTCATGGACTCGATCGCGAATTTGACTCTGATGGCCAGTATACTTTTTGCTGGCGAGATCGTGTCACAGAAATCGTGTTTCACGTCACCACACAGATGCCTACGAACCTGGAACATGACCCACGTTGCACAATGAAGAAACGCCATATTGGTAATGATTTTGTTAACATTGTGTTCAACGATTCAGGTCTGCCTTTCAGATTTGATACTTTCCCGGGCGACTTCAACTTTGTCCATATTGTTATTACACCAGCGTCAAGGGCTTCGTTTATTGCTGCTAGAGACGCGTCGAAACACAGTCAGCCCTTTTATCGCGTTCAGGTCTTGAGCAAGCCAGGTTTCCCTGAGATCTCGCCCGCTTCAGAGATGAAGATTGTATCACTTAAGGCTCTCCCAGGTCTGATCCGTTTGTTGGCTCTTAATGCTTCGGTCTTCTCTCACGTCTGGGCTAACCGTGAGGGTGGTGAGCATGTCAGCTCGTGGAGAAGTCGCCTCCGTGCTATCAAAAGGCTTCGGGAGAAATACACACCTTCAAAATCTGGGCAAATAACACCCTCGGCATCACAGAACTCATCTCTCGGGGGCGCACCTCCGTTACACCAACAACAGCAGCTCCTGCCGCAGGGAGATATGTCGTCGTCACGACCAGCCAGCGCCGTCCGCGATAGCTTTACGAGTCTACGTCGCACAAGTGTAGCCACTTTTTTCACAAGCACAAGTGAGCAGACCTCACATCGATCCTCAATGCTGTCATCATCTACAACAACAAATGACACGGAGATTGGTCCATTTCAGGCGCAAGATTCACACACTGACACCGTCGACTTTTCCAAATGGGCCTAAATATGGGCTATTAATTGGGGTGCGGGAAACGTGAAGGAAGGAGTCGCATTAGTAAAATCATTATGTTTTTCAAAAAGGGTGGAGGCGTCTGTCTATATATAAGGTGTCATGGGGGCGTTTCAAAAGTTTTGATTCTAGGTCTCACTTGATGTTTGTCTGTTCTCTCCCTATTTTAAGTCTGCTTTCCTGTCTATTTCTGCTTACAGCCCACTTCGATATACCCTGGAGCTGTGTCTCGCTCGAAGTAGAACAGTATTAGACTGCTAGAAGACATTAAGTGGTCTTGCCAGTATTACTTGCTAGTACTTACCTTAAGGTGGTTGTTGAAGCAAATCACTTTTCCGAAAGCCTGCAGGCTTACGCATCCACGTACAGAGCTCATCCGACCTGATCAGCCGATACAAGGTATTTCGTTGTACAACGCTGCGTATTTGAGAGGCTGTTGTGTAACCAACACTCAGTCTGCTTAAACCCGCCTATCAAACCCCCATATCGTTTGGTAGACTGCAGTGTCTCGTTGTCGCAATCCACCTACTTGCATGACTGCCTGGGGTGTTTGTCAGCCCTTTTGGGCTGGCTCATGTTGATCCACTAGCAGCAAGTAAGGTCACCGTTACACAAGTGCGGCGCGTGTAGTATTTTGCGGTCAAAACCTCACCCAAAAGCAGTAGGCAATTCACAAACTTTGGTTGTTGCTTGACATAAGAACCCTTGGCGGTTGGGCGGTATACGAAGACGGTAGCACAGGATCAGAGGCTGGGCTCATTTGTAAGCAAATGAGAGTTTAAGGATAGTGACATGAGTGAAAGAGCCAATAGGGTTTATAAAATGCATGCATTAAGGGGTTATTCTGCGTTGGCAACGTAGGGATAGTAGGAGCACTGCAGACAGATCACACCTGGTGATTTGCTATCGCAGCGCTCCGAAGTTGATGGCAAAATCCATCATAGTCTTTCGTCACACGCCAGCCAGCAGCTGATAGAAGCGCACAATCCAGAATCGGTTCATTCTGCTAGATTCCCGGTAATACCCTAGGCGTAAAATCAGGTTGTGGATTAAAACGAGACTTGTTGGCTAATACCAAGGTTTAACGAGGGCAAATAGTTGCTCTTGCGTAAGGTACCTTTTTGCAGTTGCCTAAGTACCTATGAGTACTTAATATAGTGGTTGCAGGCCGGACTTGGACCCGCGTCATGATATAGGTAGTCAAACACGTCGGCCGACGCAGTACGCTGCTGTTCATGGGATTTTGTTTGTCAAATCGTATCGTGATGTCTTTGGATGATGTCGAAAAGGAGGATATAAGTTGTAACTCTGCGCCAAGTGTCGTAAAAGCCAGAGAAGAAAAATGGTACCTAAGATAGAGCTGCAAGAGGCGTGTCCTCGGGAGCTGTATTTGAGTTTTCAGCTCGGAATAAATTCGTTGAATAACACCTCTTCCTTCTGCCGGCTGTTTTTGGCCGAATTGTTGATCATGTTCATATTGTGTGGCCCCTGGTGTGATGGAGATTCATCCCTAGGCTTTGCGCCAAAGCTCTTTGTATTCTGCCCATTTGCAGAAACCTGCCAAGCTTGAATGTCAGCATGTGGTAGCTGCGAAATTCCTGAGAATCTTACTAACCTAAAGACTGCAGCACGTTTTCGTCCGATCTGCTGCCATCAACAAACATTCCAACCATTCCTCTCTCACTCAGGGTCTGCCGACAAGCCAGGAGCAATCTAGTAGCCACCGAGTCACGGCGATTGACCATATCCGGGTCTTCATCTAATTTAACAGTTAGTCAATGTCAGATAACATGGTTTGGATTGTGGCCGACCTTTGATGCAGATGCACGAAACTCCTCCAATGCTCTGTCCGATCGAGGCTGGCCATGGAATATCTGCGCCGCAAGGGCTGCCATTATTTGGAAAATATGTTATTGCCGCAGCTACCAGATTTTCCCCTTCAAGCCCGACTACAATGTCATTCATATAGCAACTGTCCATGGTTTTGGCGTATTGGTCGTACCACCCAAACCCGTATCTCTTCTGTGACTCCTTATTTGCCATCTCGACAACCTTCTGGTAATCTGTTAGCTGGCATGGCCTGAATGTTAAGCCAGCAGAAGCCAGATCAGGAACTGGATGGTCGGCAAATCTCAATAGCCAATCGAGCACTCGCCGCCCGTTTCCAGGTGTGGATTCCTTCATGTTCCAACCTCGTTTTTCAAACCACTCTGTATCGGTTTCGGGAGCGGGCAGACCGTAAAATAATCTTGGAAATGTGCTTCCAAGTTGAATGATGCCGACACCTCGAATCTTGTTAAGTTTGCTCACGACTTCGTCGTGGAGGAAGCGCCCAACACCTTGACCCCGAAAGTCTTTGTGAACGATGATAGCGGCTACTGATCCAATCAGTCGATCGCCACTACTATCCGTAAACGTTGTGAATGTTGCACAAAATCCAATGGCCTGCCCTTTATGGGGTTCTCTAACCATGTAATGCATGGCATATCCATCGCGTTTCAAGAGAGAACCAAGAGTCGAGCGATTTAGTTTGAACTTGGAAGGCAAACATGCTTCCCATAAAGCGTGTGTTTCTGGGAGATCTCTGTCGTAGTCCCATTTCAGGAGCGACCAAGTTGGCGGGGGAGGAGAGTTACCGGTCGTTGGCGTGGCCTCTGTTGTTTGTCGTTCACTTGTCAAAAGAACGGCGACGGCTTGTAGGTCTGTCGCAAAGTACCCAGGACACTGAATGATAGTTGGGAAACCATACTCGCGGGCCCCCTTCTCCGAAACTTCACAGCAGGCTACAAGCACTAAAGGGCGTTCTTCACACACCTCACGAGCAATCTCGGCGAGTTCAAGCTGAAATAAACCTTCCTCTGTCGAGAAGCCAGTCAGCACAAAGATAACAACTCGTGCTCTTTTGATGAATGCCACATGAATGCCGGTAATGCCACGCTCCTTAGTATAAGGAACATGCCGGATCCATGGATGTGTGCGCGCAAGTGCTTTACCGAGAGGCTCGAAAGGGTCACTTGCATTGGCAAGACTCTGGTCTAAAGGGACAGCAGCAGGTGTTAATAACAAGACTAAGTCCTCATCACCTAGGTTCTTTTGAAGGGGAATCAAGTCTTGGTGATCCCATAGCAAAGTAGCCGGTGAGCTCTGGCTTTGTATAGTTGACATGGTTTGCAACTGTGTGTAGTATCGAAACTGACGATACAGTTACATGGCTGATTTGGAACCGTCGATGAAGCTACTCGTCTCGGTTAAGTGTGTAGTCTCCACAAGAACCCAACCCCCTTGGGCATAAATCAGCTTCCAAAGAGTATGAAGTATGAAACAATGATGACGAGCGTGGAGAAGAAAGATGCGACTAATCGTTGAACTTATGAGCGGCTCCGCAGATAGGGATGCCGACGAAGTTGGACTAGCCGAATAGCTCAATGATGAAGGGACTCAAGAGACAAGATGCAAACTCATAATCGAGGCCATCTGGCTGGATAAGAAACTCAAGACAGACAGAGGAGAAGAGGATATGCTTGATAATTTGAATCTGGACGGGTAGGAAAATAAGCAATCCAGTGATCTATAATGCGGGTTTTGTGACGACGATGGCCTTAGGGCGCCTGGTTTGCTGGGGTCCTGCGACAGTCCACCATCCAGACTGCTGGGACTGGGAGGAGGGTTTAAATGAGTGTGGGGTTAGATGGGACGAAGGCTGCGACACCAATTGGTACTGTACGAGCAATCAGCCGCCTCGAAGCGCCAGGGCTACACAAAGTTCTCGAGTTGCCAGGATATGAGGGCATCGGTCAGGGTTACCTGATCAAAAACATGAGCCTCGGCCAAGGCCGGTCGGAGGTCATGGCGGAGAGAACATCCAATCCGTGTGGATGAGCTCCCAAGGTCGACGAAATGGGATTGCCGAAGGCGAGGATCCGTTATGACGGCAGAAGACGCCTACGAGAGGCTGTCTGGTGGTAACACAAAGATGCACGTCGGCAGAACCGGGTGGGCTACTTGCAGCAAAGTAGCATGGATAAATGATAACGCCCCAGCACGCGGTCCAGAAACACGTTCGTTTGCCATGACTCACGGCAGCAGGTTTGAGAAGAGGAAGGAGAATAAGGAGACTCGGGTGCAGCAAAGAAGTAAAAGCGTATAAGAAGTGTACATAGAGATTGTGTGTCAGTCGTTGTTATACGGCTTGACACAACCATTCCAGCCTGGCCCTTGTCTTGTTGACTCCGGAAGAGAGACTGGAACTATAGGGTGAAGCCCCTCTATTCTTGTTCGGGCTTATTTGGGACATTCCTAAGCAATGTGGTTTTGCTAGGATAAAGTAGTCGGCATGTTGGGTCCGTTAGCTTCATCAGAAAATAACGAGACCACGATGATATGCGGGCGGTTGCAAGACTGTCGCACTAGATAATGTGGCAGTTATCGTATAGGCCAGGGCTGTAGCCTGACCGCCCTGGAGATATTGCTTTCTGGTGTCAGCAATGGTTTGGCTGGCCTATTGGCAGCCAGTTTAGAGATGTAGACTAGGCTGTTGGATCGTACCGTAGTGGTTGCATCGCGTCGATGTCAAAGAAAGGATGAGGAAAGACTGGTAAGAAATCGAATGGAGTTGCACAATAACAAGTCAATAAATAAGTAAATAAATATGACCAAATTAAACCCGCTCTTTTCTGCCAAGCATCGAGCAATAACCCCGAATGATGAGTTGACGTCGTAACTTTAATGTCTAGGTAGGAATCAGAAATGAAGACAGTGGCCAAGGGTAATGTTACTATAGGTTACGGCAGGGACGGGCCGTTTTCACCATGCAATGGTGTAGGCAAGCTTCGAAAATTAGGCAAATCTGCTACACGCAGTGTAAACTCATTTTACCTTACCTAAGGTATGATAGATGATGGTTGTCTGCCACCTCAACGGCCGAAGGTTGGTGTTACCGTGTTACCGATGCCGCGGCAAATGGAGCCAGGCGAGTTTCCATGTGTATGGATAGAAACGTGGATATGTCATAGCACTGCGCGTCCAAACGATCAAAATGCATAGCGAAACTTGCTAGAGGGAATGCGAAGTGACAGAATAAATGAGCAAGTTACCATGCTATTATACAAGTATATACGGACATATGCCATATCATGGTTTTGGGTACATACATGTCTATACCAAGGTCAGGCCAGAAATTGTCGTAACAAGGTGCTGGTGAAGAATGAATATGAGGAGAACCTTATGAAGGCGCTGCACCAAGACCTGACGTTTGAGAACCGTTATGATAAGCACAAAACAGACCCTGAGTTGGGAAGAAAAGCTCCCGAAAAACATTGAATGCATTGTTCAAAACTGAGGTTGAAATAAGCTTCGTTCATATGCCTATACCTATTTGTCTAACGTTCAACAACTTTGAGGAAGTACCCTGGGTTTTCATACAGATACTAAATCAACATATCATGCTAACAAGTGTGTAGCTTATACATGTACCTAGTACTTAGCAAATCCGACATTTCTTTAAGAAAAATTAGCCAATATCGGGGTTGTTATGCTTCTCTCGTCATATCTACTTAATACTCTACGTGTGTATATTTCATATATACATGGATCGGCGGACCTACAACTTCATGCCCCGCTCCGAACGAAACCCACTCCAAACCCGAAAACCGTAAACGCGTCTCCTTGGCCGACGCGTCTTCCGTTTTCCGGGGCGTCCCACTCATTCACTCTCAACCCAAGGCTGCCGCCCGGCCCCGGAAGACCGCATGTATGTCTCGTTGCCTGACATCTACTGAGAACCGTAACCCAGAAAATTTGCCCGCATATGGAAACAGATTTAGATCCCGCCTCGGCGGGTCACCAGGAGATTCGTCTTCTCGTGGACGAAGTTGTTGAATGTGAGACTGTCCAAGCAATCAATGTACAAAGGCTTTGACTTATATTCCGTGTAGCATCCAAAATACCCGCCAAAACACGCGCGACCAACGTCAAACCTACTATTGCTAGCCTTGCCTCACTATCATATGAATGGGGTCTTTTACCTGAGACCCTTGACGATCTCATCATTCTCGTCACAACTCCAAATCACCTTGACCAAGCAAGCCAAGCTGCTATCATCCGAAACCTGTATCCCGTGGCACCTATCTCTCGAAAATCCGTTCTTCAAGTCATCTCGTGCCTTGGACATGGAGCCCTCAAGCCATCTCTTACTCTCCAGGCCGCTCTTCTCAAGTGGCTCATTACAGTACACCACACTTTGGAGTCACCACAAACGCTTTCTCAAACCTACTCGGTTCTGTTTAATCTCCTCGATACCGCGGCCACTCGGCAGGTTTGCCTCTCTTTGTCGTGGGTAATTCACTAACTCCCGCCAGACCTAACCTCAGCCACCTCTTGGCTCTCATTACCAGACGTAAACATGTTCAGCCTTTTAGAATACAAGCCTTGTAAGTATTGCAGTTGAAGACGCCTGGTCATTCGCTCACACATCACAGGCTTAACCTTTCCCGGCAAACTGGAAATGACCCGTCCTTGATCGGTCTTCTAAGAGTTTTCAAAGACTATTACCCCGAGGTTATTGTAGGAGACGCAGTTCGGGGCAAAGCATCCTCCTTCAAGGCTCGTTTTTACATGTCTTTTCACTACTACTCTTACTGATTTTTGGCCAGCACCCTGATCCGCAATGGCGAGCAAGGCTGGACGAAATCCAGGATGCACATCTTCATCAAACAGAAAAAGGCACATTACGACCTCAAGATGGCTTCCGTGTCCATCGCCCTATCGCCCGTGGTACTAGAAACAGAATTATCCCTGTAGTCCACACGTCTTATGTAGCAGAGGTTCGTCTGCAACAAGGTGTTGAGTGAGTGACACTAACATTGCTAGGATGCGGTCACATTAGAGGAAATCGAGAATGTTACCAGTTTTGTCAAGAATCTTGACAAGCTCGAACTCCCCAATCAACTAGTGGCTGTTCTGGCAGATCCATTGTTGCAAAAGCTCATGCTTCTGAGACCAGACGGCGAATCTGAAAAGAGACTAGCCAACTGGCTCAAAGGGGTTCTGCAAGATGTTCGTGATGGCGATGCAGATGAAAACACCTTCTTCGACATGCTGGACATCCTACGGGAATATGTTGTTTCTATCAAGGTATGTTTCTTGTTGACATGGCTAAGGGTAAATCTGACGAGGGCCAGAACCTCCCTCCTCTCGTACTCGACTTCTTTGCACGCTTTCTTCCGCTTTGGGATGGCTCTGGACGTCGCGATGCCATGTTTGAGATCTTGTCTTACTCCCCATTACTGGACTTTAAAGGTCAGTTCAAGCCGCTCCTGACTATCTCGCCACGCTAACACTCTCCAGAGCTATACAAAAACATCTTCCAACCCCTTGAAGCTGCAACTCTTGATAATACACCGGAATCTCTGCTAGCGCTTCTCGCCCTGTACAAGAACCTTCTTCACCACTGGACAATTGTGCTTGAATCCAGTGACACAGTACCAGACCATGCCAGTGGTACTATCACAGCCTTGGTCCGACACGTTAATCCACTGGCCCTCACACTCTGCCAAACATGCCCTTCTGTCTCATCACGTTCTGCAATTCTTGACTTCTATGAGCAAAACGCCAGACTCGTTAGCCATCAAGTCCTCAAGCACTACATTTGCATCGAACTACCCCCCTCATCCCTCATTTACATCCTCTTCTTCAGCAGTTCTGTGGCCATTGTCTCACGTATGTGTGCCATTCTTGCCTTTTACAAGAAGGGTTTCGAGATGGCCATGCTCACCAGGCCGGGTCGTGAGAAAAGCAACCGCATTGACTCCACATCATATAACAGGACTTTTGTCAGCCTTTTCAATGGCTACCTTATGGATATGTGCAATTGCTTTTGGCGTGGCAGGGCTTTTACTAACAGTGACCCCAACGCACTTGGATGTATGATTCCGAGGAGCCTCGTGCCTGTCCTGTCGTCGTACGTGACTTCTGTGGACAAGGCTCATACCCTAGCATCCCTCTTCTCGTTGTCACACTCGCCACTTCTGAGCTTACAAAGCAGACGATGTATTAGAAGTCTTGAGAATGCCGAAAACGATAGCGATTCTTCTTTGCGCATCAGGCATGAGGGACCGCCGACACAGAGTAGCCTTGGGCAATTGGCAAGTTCCGGGGGTTTACGCATCTCGTGGCAGGATTATAGGATCAAGGTGCTCGAGGCCCTGACTGCTAGAGAACTCGGGGGTATTACAGATCTTTTGAAGAACACAATGACAGTTCTGAGGAAATTAATAGACGGCGAGGGCAGCTCCAGGCCAACCACGTCGCAGTCATTTCAATGAATGATGATGAGTAAATGAATATCTTGTCCTTTGTACCATATGTTAAATTATGATCAGACTGGTCTAGTTGGGTCAAAAAAAGTCCGCGCTCTTGGTTGAAATTTACTGTACTAAGCACTCCCAGTGCCATATCGTTTCATCATCATGCATGAAGTGTTGAAAAGAACAAACGCCGCAGAATACAGGGTTGAGGACTGTTTCCCTTTGAGTCGAACGCCATGCATGAGTGACCAATGCCACCAAATTCTCCCCCTACTGCGACTCTACGCCGAGAAATGCAGTTGAGTGCTATCCGTCTTTCCGAACTCCAACCCGAAAACAAATGAAACTCGGGACGATTGTTAAGAATGCCCTGAAATAAGACCTCCGCAAGAAATAGTCTATGCTTCGCGCTGCTTAGACTCGTCGCCATAACCACCAATCTGGATGCCTCCAAAGCCGTAGGTCTTGCCTTCAGGGCCACGTTTCATGTTGCTCCGTGGCCCTCGCTCCTTCAAGTCCCCTCGAAGCCAGCTCAGGACGAGCTCTCCGAGACGGCTGTTGCCAGAGGCACCCACAGTACCATCGATGGTTGCGAGCATCTTGTCAGCCTCGTCCCACTCCTTGACAGTACCAAGGTGCATATGGGCAAGATGAGTAGGCCAACCAGCAAGGTTATCCAGAATATGAGTAGCGTAGACGATGGTACATTCTCGAATCTCTGTCTCACGCTTGAGCCAGGCCAGAAACTCGGCACGGCTGAGAACGTCGAGATCAACTGTAATTTCATCGAGGAGTAGGACCGTCCAAGGTCTCAGAAGACCCATGGCAAGTTGAACTCGACGACGCTCACCATCTGAAACAGCATGCATACGCCAATTAGTGTCGACATCAAGCATTGCGACGAGCTCGTCTCGTCGATCAGGGTATGCATCGCCACCAACAGAGCGAAGCAACTCATTGACGCCGATGTCGGTTCGAACAATGGGGTTAAGAACCCATTCCAGACCAAGATAAGTGACCCCCTCAAGACCCTCTTTGAAAGGATCTACACCGCAAATAGAGATGGTGTCACTGGGCGCAAGACGCTTGCCGGCAAGAAGACGAAGCAGAGTTGTCTTACCGGCTCCATTAGCACCGATCAGAAGGGTACGAGACCGTGGAGGAAGATCCAAAGTGATGTTGTTGACACCAGTCGAGTAGTCGGGAAAAGTGTACGAGAGGTTGTTGACTTCAACACGGGGAGGCTTAGGAGGTGTCATGATGAGTTCAAGAAGTGGTGACGTCTCGAATGAGAGGACAAGAGGGAATGAAGGATGGTGAAATTGAGAGGTCAGGGCAACGGCAAGAGGATTGAAAGGACCTCTGGAATATAGACTTGCGAGGATATGATATTTATACAATCAGATAGTGCGTGTCATGACAATAGCGAGTCAGAGATTTCTGTCCCCCCTCCAAATTAGGTACAATACGAAGATTGGTTACCTCAGCCGGTGACAGGCGGGATCCGTTGGACATGAGGAATTCCTGCCTGCCATCCTGAACCCCGCCATCTTTTATGGTCGCACTCCACTATTTATCGTTTCCAGTTAGCGAACCCTCCGCCTGAGATCTAGCACGTCATGACACCTGAGACCCAACGAGCTCCTCATTAGTGGAACGCTTGCCCACTAATGGGCGCTATCAGTCCCCTTATCCGTTGCCTAGCCACTTTACGCCAATTCGCGTCTAATCGCGGACCAAGCTTCTTCACGCGTTTTCGTTCTACAGCTGGAAGTTTCAGTCTAACTGTTTGTCAAGTCAATTACATGACTACCATACATGACAAAGCTTGTCACTACCTGAAACTTCCGGGACTTCCTTCAGCCGCTTCATTTGTACCGTCAACCTGCAAATACCCCCATTTCGAGGCCACTCAACATGGTGACCCTCGAAGATGTCAAAGGGAGCCTCTTGCGAAAGCCCTCGTAAGCTGTGTTTTGACACTCATTCAAGCAAGCACTGGACTGACTCGAATCCCTCAGCGAAACTTCTCACCAAGTCCCCACTCGGAGCACCTCCGTCTACAAGCCCCTACAATCCTTTGTCCTCGACAAGCAACGCTCTTACCAGCAGCAGTATGGCGATATGTACTTTTTGCGCCTCACCAAAATAAAGCCAGCTGTCGATAAAGTAGCCGCAGAGGCTTGGACAGGCACAACGATTGGTGAAGAGGAAGCACAGAGAGTTGAACGAGTGCTTGATGTCCGGCAGGGAGAGCTGTGCTGGGTAACTGGCACCGTATACATGGAGATGCCACTGAAGCCGAATATTCTGGAGGACGTGTCCAAGGATGTATGCCATATTAGTTGCCGATGGACTGTGAAATGGAATGCTAATATGTCCGTAGCGTTGGATCTCCGCCCCTATTCTGACACCGAAATATTTCTCCAACGACGACCAGGTCATGTTGGAGGACGAGTCGGGCCGCATCAGGCTGGTTGGCGATGTGCTGAAGACCGTAAACTTGGTCACAGGATGTATTATTGGGGTCATGGGTACCGAAAACGCCAACGGCGAATTAGAGGTCATTGACATCAAATTCCCTGACCTTCCTCCGCAACCTGACCGTTGGAGCCTTTCGGAGCCCAATTCAGAGAAAGCCAAGACAGAAGACGAAGATGAGGATATGACTGATACTTCTGAAGCCAAGAAGGGCAACAGCAAGATTGCTATTGTGTCTGGCTTGTCTTTCTCAGGCACTGATGCGTCTCACGCGCTTGAGCTTGAACTCCTTCTCGAGTACTTGCTCGGTGAAGCTATGACCTCTTTAAGCCAGATCGAGCTCTCTCATATTAGCCGCCTTATCATAGCAGGAAACTCTATCTCGACAACAGATAGCAAACCTCCCGCTGCAGACGAGGTGCTCCCAGAAAAGAAAGCCCAGAAGAAGTACGGTTACGACGCCAGCGCCTACAACCCACTCCCCTCTCAACTATTCGATGCGTTCATTGCCGAACTTCTCCCATCCATTCCTATCACGATGCTCCCTGGTGCTCAGGATCCAGCGAATGCTAGTTACCCGCAGCAACCCGTGCATCCGGCAATGTTCCCTTCGGCGCGAGCGTATGCTCGTGACCCAACAGCTCCAGCCACGCAACCAGGCTGGTTTGACACCGTCACAAACCCGTGGGAAGCGGAGCTCGAAGGATGGAGGTTTCTTGGTACTGGTGGCCAAAATGTTGACGATGTTTTCAAGTACGTCGGCAGCGATGATCGTATTGGTATGATGGAAGCTATGTGTCGATGGCGTTGCTGTGCCCCGACTGCACCCGATACGCTATGTGAGTACATGACGACCCAAATTTCGATGCCTCGAAGCTAAAACATTGCGTAGGGAGTTACCCGTTTCAGGATGATGACCCTTTTGTGATGCAGACTTGCCCTCACCTCTATTTCGTCGGCAACCAGCCACATTTCTCTACCAAGGTTGTCCACGGACCTGAGGGCCAGTCAGTGAGACTTGTGACCGTGCCGAGTTTTGCAGAAACAAAGGAGCTGGTGTTGATCGATACAGAAACACTTGAGGTGGAGAGGGTCAAGATATCTGCAACATAATGCGATCATAGGATGGACATGGTGTATAGAATAGGTATGGCGAGATAACCCCCAGCCGTAGTTGATTAAGTACGCTAAGCTACCTGTTTGAGCAAGTTGATCGATCATCCATCCGTCACTTCTTAGCAGAGCATTCGCCTCGCCTTGCCCCTTGCTTGCTGCTTCCACTAAGCCACGCATCAATCTTCTATCAATCATAGAAATCCGTCTTAAGCCTCATAGTCTGACTCGTTGTCACTCGGCTGCACAAAATCCTGGTCTTCTTCCTCTTCTCCCTCGCTCTCCTCCAACTCATCGTGTTCGTAGATGTACCAATCTTCATCATCATCGTCAGTCGCTCCAGATGGAGCACCGCCGGTGTTGCTCTGCTTGTCATCGTCGTCCTGGGCGCACTTCTCGCAAGCCTGGAGAATGAATTTGCTGAGTTGAGCCATTTTCTGGTGGATCAAACAAAGCTTGTTGAAGCGGAAGTCCTTCATCTTAGCATCCGTTCTGAAAAGATCACTACTCTGACCTTTGACGTCTCTGTCATCGCTTTCATCCTTTCTTTTGTCCTCAAGCTCCTGCAACGCGAGTTGTCTGTAAAATCGTAGTTGGTGGGCACGAAGAATGAGATCAGTTGAGGAGGGCCAAGCACCATTGTTGAGAAGCTTGTTCAAGATCTGAACATGTATAATCTCACAAGGTAGCGACTTCAATGCTACCATCAACTCCGAGGCTGGCTCGAAAAAATCGACAAAGGTGAACTTGCCATGTTTGAAACTGGGGCTGATGATGATCTTGAGCGTGTGGATGTTGGCGTTATAAGGGGGTTTGGCAAACATCTTAATGGCATCGACCATGAATTCCTTCGTGCTCGGAGTGAAGCGACTGGAATCGGCCTTGACCGTGATGAGGCGAAAGTACTGAGCGTATTTGGCAGTGTCGATAGTCCCGGGCTCATGGATTGGTAGTGCCAGAGGGTCGGTGTCTCTGTTGGCGATGTTTTCCTGGTCTCTCATGCCAGGCTCAGGGACATATATATCGTCATTGACTAGGTCCTGGATGTTGGCCACCTCGTGATATTGAGTAGGTGCATCCCGAAGAAGGTAGAGAAAGGTATTTTCGCCGTACATGACGCCTCTCGCTTCGACAAAGACTTTCTTGTTCACCATGAGGATGCTGATGTCAAGGCCAGGGTTCTCTCGCTGGTACACACGCCTCCAGCTGCTGTAAACAGGAATAGGCTTGTTCGACACAAGGAGACCTCGATAGATTTGTTCACGAACCTCGGCAGGAAGGCCCATGAAGCTGAGACGTCTGGGGCTCTTGACCTTGATCCTGACAGGGAGTCTAGGTCGAGGCTCTGGGGCCGGGGAATTGCGGATAACCCCGCGGCGACCTCGTTGAGTACGGTTTTGATAACGGGCAGGAGTGGGATTAACGTTCTTTGTCAGCAACACCAGAGCCCTACCTCGACGCGAACCTGGATCCCTTTGATAGGCATTGGGGATAGAGGGAGGGGGTGCCGTCTCATCTTCGTCGAACGACTCTTCTTCAGGAGTTGTCTCACGTGGTCCCCAGACGAATTGGCTCGCGGGAACTCCAAACTCCTTGGTGAAATCTTTCAAGAGCGGCGCTTCGATGGTCATCTTGTTGTTGTTTGACGCCTTAACTATCTGTGAGTCCTTGTCGGGTTGGGGCTTGTAACGCTTCTTGGGGGGTTCATTGTTGGCGGTCATTGGGCTTCTCTTGTTTCCGATTAAAACGGCTGAGTCGCTCGAGGAGGATGGGCTACCTGGTGCGGACGGGCTACTCGAAGAAGATGAACTGCTTGGGGAGGATGAGCAGAACGTAGATGGAATGACCTGGCCAACTTGAGCCATGGTCATCGTCTTCTGCTTGACATTGCATGTGGGCGCCATGGTGTGCAATCGAGGTGCAGAATCTTGAAAGAGGTGGATAGGTTTGAGTGAGGGTGAGGAGGAAATGAAATGAATAATGTTGGGCAGAGAAGCAGTGGTGTTGTGGGGAAGATGTGACGAGATGAATGTGGAGGAAAGGAAGAGGGCTCTTGTATATTGAGATAAGGGGCTAGTGATTCACTGCTGCATTTCAAAGAGCACTGGATGAAGAGGCACTGAATTTTATAAGTTATGCAACTCATCATACAATTTCAGCCATTTACCTTGCTACTATGTTTTTCAGTTGTTCCAATTCAGCTGGGTCAGCCCCTTCTCATGTTGACGACATAGGAAGAGTACAGATAGGCTATACTAGGTTCAGGCATGAAGTCGACTTCAAAACCAGGCTTTGTCAAACGTTTGGCTGAAAAGATAGCGGCCACGGGATCAAAGCAACTGACACCGAGAGAGATTGGACGCAATATAGTCGCGACTGAGTGCCAGTCTTAGCACTACCAAACGTAAAGAGCATAACAGGCGAATCCTGACAGAAGTCTAGATATAAGATAAGCGCGATAAGTTACCAGAGATGAAGGACATATCGCGAGTTAGGCATCTCAAAGACATGACACCTGATCAGCATGCAATGACAGGATCAAGTGATTTGCCATGTCAGGGAGTACTAGCAGAACCATCCAACGAACTTTACACCAAGTGAGTTACAGAAACCCAAGAAACGACACCGAGGCTGTTATGGAGTATATCAAGACTGTGGACGGCATAATCACCGACAGAGAGCTTTAGCAAATGTTGAGAGACTAAAGTGTTAACCTCCAGCTCACTCCCACTGAGTAAAACAGCCCAAGTTTTCCACAGCATGTGTCTACCGGGTTCTCCTGCTGGAGGTGTGCTCGGGAGATACGTAGTCGTGCATGGACGTAACCGTTCGACAGAAACCAGGGCCTCATGAACGCTCGAAGAGCCTGACTCGGTGGTCACATTTATGATATCCTTGAAAGGAATTGTGAGAAGACATGTTTATAAGGTATTTACGAACAGTGTATCGATGATCAACTACCAGTCACTTGCTCCAACTATAGGCAGAAGAACGAACAATTATGATTACAACACCTGGCTAGATATGGTTACGACGATAGTTGCAAGAGGAGGTATATGGAAGTCATCTATCCAAAATTGACATATCGAGGCCAAGTGATAAGAGAGATGTCGAAAGTCTTGGAGCATGGCTACCGGTCGTCTTACGGTATGCGTCTTTAAGCTCAGCGCCCACGATAGGTACTTCTTCTCGGTGTGAAGTGATCTCGTCAGTTGATTATCAAGACTTGCTGACATTGGGTGTTTTCAAATCGTTGCTGCAGTACGAAAATGTCAGCGCATTTTTACAGCAAACGCAGGCTTTAAAGTCCAAGGTTTATGTTTCCATATTGCGTCGAATAAATTACGTAGGAATGAATCTTCCTAAAAGTCAATAATGTTGCGTACACTATGACCCACGATTCGAAGTTATCAGGGTCAACGGCTGTTGAGCTCTTATTTGCATTTCTCTATACGTGCCTGGTGTGAGGCGACAGAATCCCCCCTTTGGCATGTCTGTCGCTCATGGTATGAACTAATGTGTCGAGGCAGTTAGTCTAGATGGTTGTAACCCGAATTCATACTTGTAGATATTCTAGGGTCATATGACATTGGTTAGAGGGGAAGTAAACTCCCTCGTTCATCTGACTCGGACAGTCAAAGGCCAGAACCATTTCGAAGGCTTGAGATGCACTTGTCCCTGTATTTGCGCCTTTCGTTTGGCAAGTGGATACAATCTAGACTAGGGAAATATTTGGGGTTCTATGCCAAACTCCGCAGTGCGCTAAAAACAGAAATTCAATAAGACTCTCTACGGAGTCTTTGTGGTTCTTACTTGGCAACTAGGCACCTATAAAAATCAGTATAGCCTTTTTCTACTGACTCATTATCTCTTCATGTTCACGAAATTCTGATCCCAACGTACTGTCCCCCTGAGTCGCCTTTACTTCTAACTTTAATCGACCATTGGAGTCAAAGTGGCAATAGGATAGCATCTCAAACTTTCAGCAAAGGCGATTAGCCCAATAGTCACCATGGGCTCCCTCGGCTCCGATGCAAAACTACCATGGATCCGGACACCATGTCTCTTGAATCCTCAACTGTCCCGCGTGGCAGGCTGGTAAGCTTCACCGTCACGACACAGATCAAATCAACTGACATCATCTGAGCAATGTGTACCTTAAGCTTGAGAATCTTCAACCCTCAGGCTCTTTCAAGTCCCGCGGCATTGGCAACCTTATGACCCAAGCGGCGGCTGCTGCCACAGGCCCGGTCCACTTCTACTGCTCCTCTGGCGGCAACGCTGGTCTGGCATGTGCAACTTCTGCCCTCTCTCTGGGCCAAAAGGCGACCATCGTGATTCCTACCATCATTACTGAGCTCATGAAGGGCAAGCTTCTCGACCTTGGGGTGGAAGTACACCAAAAAGGCAGGAATTGGGCCGAGTGTGACAAGTATATGCGTGAGGAGCTATTGGCAAATGATCCCATGGGCATATATGTCCCGCCTTTCGACGATCCTCGGGTTTGGGATGGTGCTGCAACTATGGTCGATGAGATCCGAGATCAACTTGAAGAGCCCATCGAAGGGATTGTTTGTAGTGTCGGAGGCGGCGGTTTGATCAATGGCCTGATGCAGGGCGTTGAGGGCTGTCCTTGGCAAGATAAGAAACCAGCTGTTGTGGCCGTTGAAACGAAGGGAGCAGACAGTCTCAATGCAAGTGTCCTTGCTAAGGAGCACGTAACACTCCCTGAGATGACCTCGATC
The DNA here is from genome assembly GCA_013755755.1 of Fusarium sp. NRRL 25184. NCBI lineage: Eukaryota > Fungi > Ascomycota > Sordariomycetes > Hypocreales > Nectriaceae > Fusarium > Fusarium sp. NRRL 25184. The sequence continues at coordinate 7,476 of JABSSZ010000030.1, read as the reverse complement.
GCAACGTCTCTGGGCGCCACTAGAGTGTCAGAGCAGACTTGGAAATGGAGCCAGCATTCTTCAGGTACGATGAAGAGCCTCGTTGTATCTGATGCGGATGCTGCCATTAGTGCCGTCCGCTTCGCTGACGATGGGCGACATTTGGTTGAAGTCGCGTGTGGTGCTGCGCTGGCCCCCGCTTATCGTGGGGATTTGAGAAGAGTGCTTGGACAGGGCATGTCCGACGAGGAATGGGGTAAGAAGAACGTGGTCGTCGTGCTTTGTGGTGGCTCGAATGTTACTCTGGGCATGCTCAATGAATATCGGGATAAGTATCAAGGGGAATCTTCGATCAAGATCTAGAGAGTCCATAGAAAATACACATATACAAATAGAGACGGGAGTAAAAAAAATATAATAGCCGGTTGATTCTCAGCACTTTTCTCACAAGCTGTGTATCGTTAACCGTCAGTCAAGTCCCTTTTGTTGCGCCAAACTCCCAGATGCCCCCCCCCAACAAGTCTTAACGTTTGCTCGCACCCCCTCTACTCTTTGTAGTTCCCTTCTCTGCCTTGGCCTGGTCAACAAACTCTTTCATGATCTGATGTAAATCAGGGTTCTTTCTGGCGAGAAGCAACACATCGTCTGTTGTCACTGTGGACCGGCCAGCGTGGTTGCTGAAACTCTCCAGATCTGTGGCAACGTTTTCTATTGTACAGTTAGCATCCTTTCCCGATACCAAAGCGAGAATGGCGAGTGTCGTTTACCGATTTGTGTCCAGACTAGCTCTGTGAGTGCGCCGATGAACTGTGGTGTGGCATTTCGGTTACGACGTAAAGACTCTTCATCAACTATTTGACCAACTGCGTACCACAAGGCAGCCTTGAGGCGCTATATTTAATTGATTAGCTATTGGTGCAACCTTGTCAGAAATGAAGCAAAAGTTTCCTACCTCTCGATCTTCGTCACTGGCTGTGTCTGCCATCTCGATTTTCTTTTGCTGGGTCAATAACACTTTAGTTGTTCGATGAAAGATACCAGCCTATTACTGAACGTGTTTATTAGACGCGTCGTGGGGCAGTAGCATGTTGCACCACATGGACGGCGGGGTACGAAACGAACGGCCATAGAACTTCACTGACAATTACCTACATAGACTAGTAGGTACAGAGGAAACTCCGCCTAGAATAACAAACTCGAATTGAGAAACGAGGGAGAAAAATAAATTATTATGGATCTGATAGTAATGTACTTGGGATGACCACAGATGCTATGCATTTATGCTCTGTTAGGGATACCAGGCTCTCATGGCAAAGAAGCTGTAAAGCAAATCAAGGTCGTTGAAGAAAGAATATGGCTAATGCAGGGACATCCAGATCCCTTTCGAACCTTTAGCTCGAGGGCATGCCCTTGTCACAAGGTTCGGAACTTGAGCAGTTCTTAATCAACCTTTCGGCAGTTCTTGAACCCCCCTGTCCATCTCTTCTTATTCAGTTCTGGTTTAACAGGTAAAACTTCCAGTTGAGTTGATCTCCCGGTCTCAGTCGTCATTAACGTTCAAAAATTTCAAGGCTGACATCATCAGAAATCTGAGACTGCCTGATGATCGACAATAGGTACCTATCTGCTCCACCAAATATGGATGAAGACTATACTGGTACGTATATTATCTAGCTTCTCAACATTCGTGCAATAATTAAATTGAGCATTTGCTCACCTGGAAGATCTAGATTTAATCTTCCTCCCGTTCAAGAATGGCTCTATTGGATAATCAGGTAGGTAGATGATTTCAGAAGCTCTCCCCAATTCCAACCCATCCAAGCCACACCGCGCCCGCGTCTCCACTACCGAAACAAAGGCTGTGCACCTCTTCCATCCAATCACAGGCATATAAGCCACACACGCAACGTCGTCATCACCAGATTTGGTTGCTTCTAGCATCGCCACTCTTAATGCGATCAACAGAAACTCGGCCACTTCCACACAATCAGATACTTTGCAATGGCGCTGGGGGATCCCGGCTACGTAATAATGGATGTCTTGCGCAAGCTTAGTGCCCATACACCAGAAACCACTTAAACCCCGAATTCCTCACCCAGTTTACCTATCCCCTCCATGAACCTTAATTCTCACATCTTCGTTATTTTCTTGACAATATTCGTATAAACCAAAGCAACCATGGGTGCAAAATCAGGAACCGCTCTCAAGTTCCTTCAATGGTTCGTTCGTGGCATTCAATTTGCCTGCGCAGCCCTCATCCTTGCCATTTACTCCTACTTCTTAGCCACGCTCCATAACCACAACCTTCACATCAGCGATACCATCCGCGCTGTGGAGGGTATCTCTGGTGTAGCTGTTCTTTACACTGCTGCAGCTCTGGTACTTGTATGCTGCCTCGCTGGTCGTACACTTTCTTCTCTCTTCGCGATTATCTTGGATGTTGCTTTCATTGGTGCATTTATTTATGTTGCTGTTGCCAACAAGGGTGGTGCCAGCAGCTGCACTGGCTATCTCGATACTCCCTTTGGTAAAGGAAAAGCTGGAAGCACTGCTGAGGGAAGTAATGGATTCACTGCTTTGCCCAGTTACCGCACGGCTTGCAAGCTCCAGTCTGCTTGTCTAGCTGTTTCCATCATCGCCATGTAAGTCACAAATCTAGACTGATACAACCGCAATTGACATTTCAACAGTATCTTCTTCATACTCTCCATTGTGATTGAGGTTGCCCTTGCTCGCCACCACCGCAAGGAGAAGCGCTTCGGCCCCAGTCCTGCTAACGATTATACCTCGGGCTATGGTGCCAAGGGTGGTTTCCTGGGCCGTCTTTTCCGTCGTCGCAAGACTGCTGCCGCCGAAGAAGGTCATGACTTGCCGGAGCATACTCACCCTGATCAGCTCGATACATATCGTCAGAGCCACACCACCGATCGCACCGCCGTCAACAACTACCCTGACAATACTTACAACAAGTACGATGACACCGGCTTTAGTTATCAAGACCCAAAGTATGGGCGCCAGGACGGTTATGGTCAGATTCACTACCCTGAGCCTGAGTATGGTGTCACTCAACCGCCTGCTCGTCAGAACGAGAACCCAAACTATCGCTATGAAGACGGTGTCTACGATCGCAATTAAAATAGAACGAAAGAAACTGGAAATCCGAATTGAATAACTGCACAGAATGGTATCCGGAATTATACCCCCAGCAAAATCAACACGTCACTCATGAACATTCACATTATGTTAGATAATAGGGCTTGGTTAGCCCGCTTAATGATTAATCATATGCGTTTTGATCTTCTCAAAGCCGGGATAGTAGTGATGAGCTGTTTTCCCCCACTGATGAACGTCCAATTCGAAGCTGGGCTGTTCACATTTTCTTTTTACCTTAAACTCTAATCTCTTAATTTAATTTTTCTTCGGGGGCTTTCGTCGCTTGAAACGCTTTATACTCATCTGACAGGCTGGTCCCTTCGCTTTAATCTCTTCCATCTCCATATCATCGCAGAGCCAAGCTTGAAAAGATATCAAAGAGGTTGAGCTGTTACATTCCAGGCCAAAAAGCTAATGTAACGGGAAACCCACAAACTTCGAGTCTTCCCGGAAGGTAAACAACTTGCTGTTTGTCAATCGCCATATCAATCAAAAGCGCCCAAGCAAGAACCCCTTTATGTAACAAGTTTACCAGACCTCACCCGGCTCTAGTTCGCTCATGCCATCGTCACCTCCCCCATCTGTCCAATTCAACTCCAGCTTCTCAAGTTCCCTGGAGAAAAAGTCCTGCTCGTCTCGCATGGCAGCTCTAATGTCTGGTGCGATCTTGTCTGGGTACCGGCGAAGGTTAAGCCAGTGTGTTAGGCTGCGCAATGCTTGTTCTAGGGGAAGCGCTGCGTCTACTTCGGCATCCACGTCACTTCCCGCAAGCCATTCGTCCTTCAGCTCCGGTCGGCAGTGCAGATATATCGCCGTGATCACTCGCATATTGCTCTGGCGCCACTTACGGCCGCAGTAGGGAACCTGGTTCTTGAATAACTTAAGCGTGTAAAGGCGTAGTTCTGGTTGAGGTACTTTGAGAGACTTCCTAAGGATTGTTGACGACTTGTATTGGACAAGCAGCAAGTTTCGGTGTGCTTTGTTTTTGCAAATCTTTTGCATCACTCTCAGGTAATTAATGAGGGAGAAGAAGTTGCGGCGCGAGAAGTCTGTGATAGGCTCTGTCGGTTGTTGATTCAGGGGATAGCCAAGCTCGTCTACTTCGGGTCTCGTTGAAGAAGCGTGGTCATCACTGTTGGAATCTGTGTCATCGTCGTTTTGCGCAGTTGGCGATCGTCTTCTCCTGATTGGCGGGGGAGCAGCTTCATCTTCACTCTCTTCTATCTCTTCGTCATCCCCTTCATCTTCTTCCTGCACCGAGTCCGCAGCTGCCTTATCTCTAGATTGCGACAGCAGGTTACAGAAATGGAAGAAACTAGGAATATTAGCAGACTGGTTCTAAACTCCTAAGTATTACCCCGTACCTATTCTCAGCGCGGTCCATTTTGCTATCGACCACTTGCTGAACATCTTGATGAGCAAAGAGCTTGAGGACGAGAGGGACGTAGTTAGAGTCCAACAGAAGTTGCGTCATATACTCGAATTTGAGAACATCTGTTTAATATCAGCAAATAAGCCAATCGAATAAACTCTGTCAACATACGAGAAACTCTCAGCCATTTCAACAGGAGTATGAGAATCCCAGTCATGGCTTTCGATGTAATTTCCCGAGTCCTGGCGGCGTCAACTTCTTCTAGCGATAATTCAGGTGTCGGCGGTTTGGGGAGATTCTGTCCTGGCAACTCCTGCTGCTGTCTATTCGCCGAAGGGCCGCCGTTCATGCCAGGATTGTTACCTCTACTCATTCCTGGAGGTGCTTGTTGAGGTTGCTGTGCGACGATTGCTGTCACGTTAAGAAGAATCGGCCGCAGCAGGACTATCACAAGCGATTGGAGGTGAGGCAGAGCATCACGCTAAACGTCGTTAGCATCTTCCTCATTTCCATGATTCGTGTTTACCACCCACATAGAACTTTTCAACAGCAGTAAGCCGTTGCTTGTCTCGTTCAGACAACAGCTCTGGTCGAGGACCATAGTCAATCTCCAGTTCAGGAGCGATGGGATGATTTCTCTTCTCCTCTGCTTTCGTCTGCGCTTTTACCGCCTTCAGGATCTCTTGCTCTTCTGCCGAAAGCTCATTAAGGTCTAGACCCTCGATCTCATCGTCATCATCATTGTGGTCACTATTATAGCCGCGCTCAAACTTGAGAAATCGCTCGCGTTCTTCCCAGAGCTGGCGAGTCGCTCGCGTCATCCTGACTCGTTTTGAGAATAACTCTCCAGCTTCAAGGATGGAAGCGGGAATATCGCTTCCTTCCCACTTTCGGCCTACAAGAGCATGTTGGAGACCAGAAGGGCCTTTCCCGCCAGCAAAGTTACTCGACGCATCTAAGGGAGGGTACATGAAAGGGAAGTTCTGGTTTGTTTGATAGTTCTGTTTCTTGCCTCCCTTTCCGTTTACTGCGGGAGAAGGGGGTGGCGACGGCGCTGGGGTTGCAATGTGTACTGGTTGGTCAAGAATCGATGTTCCTCCGCTGTGAACCTGGGGTGGCGCAGGAATGATGCCGTTAGCACCGTTATTCCTGGAAACTTGACTCGAGAGAGGGGGTAATAAAGAGGTGTTATCTGCTTCAAGTGGAATGGCCGGTCGCGGAGGTACATATGCTGGGTATTTTGATGTTATCTCTTGCCGAAAAACGTGATAGTCTAAGGGTGAAGCAGTGATGGTCTTCTTATCAGCTGCTTTGTCTCCCATCTCATTAGTAGCGTCTTTGATAGTTTCGAGCTCTTTAGTTCCACCGAAAACAAGTAGAATTGATTTCCAAAACAGTAGGAGTATCTGTTGAAGAATGAGCATGACGGCGTGAAACACGACTGCTCAACATACCTGAGTTTGTGGCATGGCATTTTGCTCATCCCATCGTAATTTCGAAGTTGCTGTAAACATGTAATCGACCATTGAGGGGTTGAGTTCCACTATTCCCATCAGTCAAGGCCAGATACAAGACGAAGAACAAACTTACAGAGCTTTCCGTATGTAGAGGACATGTCTTCTGAGTCGTTGAGAGTTTCCTGTACTGTAACATACATGATGGTCATGAGATTCATCAACTCATCCTGAGCTTCTTGGGCGCTGTTATGCTGCCCTAGAGGCTCCCCTGACCTGGAATCTATACTCAGTATCGAGCTGCAAAAGGTAAGTCAGGCTATGCTCACCACTGTACTTCGAAGTTATTCCGCAGGGCTTCCCATATCACGGGCAGCCCTTCCAAAGAGCTAAGACACTCGACTCCAGCCTTGATAGCCTGCAGCTGCGGAATACTCGCGACAGATCGACTATCTCCTGGTGTCGCATTCGGCATGGCAGTATCATTCCAACGGCCCAAAACCAGATACACCAGCTTCCCAATAGAAGCTGACCGTAATGCTGCATCGTTGGACTGCACGCCAGCTATAGCGGTTTGGACAAACCGTGCCCGAGTATCGTTATCTGCATCATCCCATGAGTCCTGAGATCTCGACTCATGCTGCCAGTGCCACTTAAAAGCTCTCTGTGCAGCACTGAGCCTAACCCACTGTGGTACCTGATAGTTGAACCACTCGTCTATCTCTTCGGCATGCGGACCCATGTCGGTGTACTCAAAATCATAGGCGACGGGATCGGCGCGATTGAACTCCGCTACTATATGACGCAATTGCTGGAGAGAGAGCGAGTCGGTCCCCGAAGGTTGGCCATTTGAAGGAGTAGGTGCCATAGGCGCGGCTGGGGGGGCGCCTTGTAGAGTGTTTCGCTCGAGGGGAGGCTGTGCTGCTGTAGGCGGCGCAGGAACCGGTGGAAGATCGGGTTGGTCGGCCTCGCCGGCGAGGTTAGCGATTTCGCCTGTGTCAGTTACATCTTCTATCGGGGTAACAGGTTGCGCATCGTCTTGAGAGGCCCTTGGAGGCCAGACGTTGCTCATGGTGTTGGGAGGTTGCTCGTGAGGTTGATCTAAACAAATGCCCCGCCAAAGTCGATGTTTTTCGTTTCGGTACTTAAGCCATAGTGGAATTACTGCTTGATGAAGTGTGGATTACAAAAAAAAAACAAGCATGCGACTTTTGTCTCAGCCGATGCTTTGAAGAGGGCGAAATGTATGACTATGTTGAGTGATAATGGTTGTAGACGTGGCCTGGTTGAGTTAATGGAGGAGGGCAGCCGACACCTCAGCCTTGGGAATTGGTAACGCCCGCCGAAATATAATTGGCGTGTCTACCGATGCAGGTCCTGGCAGGCGAAACTAAGGGTCCCCATCCTCTTCAATTTACCATCATGATAGCCGTGGTCATCAAATACTATGACAGCAACTACATATGAGGCAAATAATTTGAGAAAAGCTTAGATCGAACTGCATTTAATATTTTTAAG
>JABSSZ010000029.1:0-66066 GCA_013755755.1 Fusarium sp. NRRL 25184 | reverse complement strand
GGTTCTGGTGGTGGTTCTGGGGATCAGGGTGATGGTGATGGTGATAGCGGCTCTGGTGGCGGTGGAGGTGGAAGTGGTAGCGGAAGTGGTAGCGGAAGTGGCAGTGGCAGTGGCAGTGGCAGTGGCAGTGGAAGCGGGAGCGGAAGTGGAAACGGCTCAGGCAATGGTGGCAGCTCAGGCGGCGGCGCTTCTGAGAGCGCCTCAGGAACCGGTGACGAGAGTTCATCACCATCAAGTACTTCCGGCAGCAACGGTCAAACAAACGTTGCTGGCAAGAGGTTCATGGTCGGCGAGGTCCTCATGTATGCTCTCCCTCTTGCCGTCGCTCTCATGGGATGAGCCCATGTAACATTGGAGATTCTTGTATCTAGTTCTTGGTGGTTGAGTTGGAGTTATACAGATCGCCGAATATCGGATTAATACCACCTTTCTCACCAGATGATCAAAGATTAGATATCACTCGATTTCATTACAGAGACCAAGGTTTGTAAACTAAACAAGTCCATCGACTGTAATAGTACCCGTCTTGGAGATCATGTATTCACTCACAGCCACATCCTTTCCAGCTTCCTTTCCATAACCTGACATCTTGATCCCTCCAAAGGGTGACTCGGCCGCAGAAGAGTTGCCTAGTATCTCGTCAGCACACCCCATCAAGATCCAAGCAGAATACTTACCGGTGTTTAGAGCTATCATTCCAGCCTCAAGATTCTCAAGCATTCGCCAGATACGATCTGCGTTCTTGGTAAAAGCATAACTAGCAAGACCCATGGACGTATCATTGGCCGCTTGAACTGCCTCCTCCTCCGTTTCGAATTTATAGAAAGCAGCGATCGGCGCAAAACACTCTTCGCAGGAGATCAGAGTGTCATGCGACATATCAGCAAGAATCGTCGGCTCGAAGAAGTATCCGCCTTCGCCTCCCTTGGGAGAAAGACGATTGCCTCCAGTGACAATTCGAGCACCTTTCGAAACAGCATCTTTGATCAGACGCTCAGCTCGTTCCAGACTCTCAGGCTTCGTAACAGGTCCGAGGGTAGTTCCGTCTGCAGCGCCGTGGCCGATGACATACTTGGCAGTCTCTTCAACGAAGCGCTGAAGGAACTTATCGTATACCCCGGACTGCACAAGGAAGCGATTGACTGTAACGCAAGCTTGACCAGCATGACGCCATTTAAGGCCGACAAGTTCGCGCAAAGCCGCTTCAATGTCTGCATCATCGAAGATAAGACAAGGGCAGTTACCTCCCAGTTCTAGAACCACTTTCTTGAGACCCAGACTGCAGTGGTTCGCAACCAGAGTCCCAACGCGTGTTGATCCTGTAAAGGTAACCTTCTTAACCAGCTCATGCTTGCAAAGAGCTTCACTAAGCGACGGCGTGTTTTCCAAACTCGTCGGCAAGACATTCAGAACACCATCCGGGAATCCAGCCTCAGTAGCCAACTTGGCCAACGCCATAGCAGTTACTGGCGTTTCAGGCGATGGCTTAACTACCATGGTGCAACCAGCCGCCAACGCAGCAGCAGCCTTTCTCAGAACCATAGCAACGGGGAAGTTCCACGGAACCAACGCGACTGCTACGCCGAGGGGCTGTTTGATGGTGACTACTCGCCTGTCCGGCGCAGATGGGGCAAAGCACGTTCCTTGAATACGCTCTGCTTCTCCTGCAAACCAGGAAACAAAGGTTAAAGAGTAGTCCATCTCCCCGATTGCCTCGACGTACGGTTTTCCAGTCTCATACACCAAGAGCGTGGCTAAATCGGCTTTGTGCTCGCGGATGAGGGCGTCCCATTTTAGAAGCCATTGGGCACGTGCTCGGGGCGAGGTTTTCTTAAAGGATAGGAAGGCCTTGTGTGCGACGCGGATGGTTGCGTCGACGTCATCGGCTGAGTTGTTGGTGACTCTTGTCCACGGTTTATTGGTGCCGGGATCTAAATGCTGTGTAAGATCGGTGAGATGTTGTGATATGGTGGCATCTTACCGAGTACATCAAAGGTTGCGCCGGAGAGGGCGGGTTTGGTTTGGCCTTGGATGTAGGAGTCGACGATGAGGAGATCGGGACGATTGAGCTTCAGATAATTAATTAATTTCGCTCATCTCATCATTAGATGCTTACTGTGAACGGCAGTGAATAAGCCATTTTGCTTTAAGTTTGATAGGTAATCTTCAGCAGAATAGCGTCTGCAGGTGGTGAGATAGATATGAGTCAAACGGCCTGAGTAAGCGTTTCTTTTGTCTTTCCAAGAGTCAAACAAGATCATCAGTGAAATGGTTTGAGTTTGATGAAAGCTGTTGGTTACTCTCATCATATGCTTTGCCTTCAGGGTATGCACGTAAGAACTCGGTTAGTAATGGTCATAGCAGAATTCCCCGCTTCTTGACCACCAACACAATCAGCGAGTCGGCTCATCGCTGCAGATGCCTAGGTTCAAGCCACCTGCCGTACGCGGTAAAGATCTGCACTCTTCTGGTTTACCCATCATGGAAGGGAATCAATTCTTGAGACAACGACGAACGTGAGGGGCAGGTATATGTACCACGTCCCTTGAATCTGTTCCCCATCCTCAAGCAATTTCACAAGTATTCAAAGCAATCATGGGTCGTTTAGATGGCAAAGTCGCTATTGTTACAGGTATGTACCCCTCATCTCACGACTGAACACTGCTGAGACAGAAACAGGCGCCGCTTCTGGCTTTGGCCAAGGCATCGCCGAGCACTTCGCTGAAGAGGGCGCCAAAGTCCTCATCTGCGACATCAACGAAGCAGCAGGTCAAAAGGTTGCCGCTACGTCTGAATCCTTCGAGTTTCAGGCCATGAACGTCACCAAAGCAGCGGATTGGCAGAGCGCTGTTGATAAAGCCGTTCAGCTTTGGGGACATCTTGACATTCTGGTCAATAATGCCGGTACAAGCTATGAGAACAAGGTAAGTAATTAAGGCTTAATTATGGAAGTGGAATTGACAGAGACAGAGCACGAACTTGGTCACTGAAGAAGAATTCGACAAGGTAATGAGCGTCAACGTCAAGAGCGTCTTCCTCGGCAGCAATGCCTTCACAACCCAAGTCAAGAAGCAAGGCACAAAAGGCTCAATGATCAACATCGCCTCTGTAGGCGCTCATCGACCTCGCCCAGGCTTGGTATGGTACAACGCATCCAAGGGAGCAATTACAAACGTAAGTCAAGATAGATCGACCCATATTATGCAAAACTAATGCCAAGGTACAGGCTACCATGGGTCTTGCAGCGGAGTATGGCCCGGATGGAATACGCGTCAACTCCATTTGTCCCTTGGCGACCATGACTGGTCTTCTTCCTACGTTTATCGGTAAAGAGATCACGCCAGAGGTTCAGAAGGCGCTGGGCAATGTTCCGCTTGGAAGGATGGGGGAGATTAGGGATGTAACTAAAGCAGCGGTATTTTTGGCGAGTGAGGAGGCTTCGTTTATCACTGGTGTGAACCTTGATGTTGATGGAGGGAGGGCAATCTAGATAGCCACTCGTTAAGTGAGAGAACAATGTTATGGAATACAAAGAACATCCCGCGCTGAATGAGACAAGAGACACACTTAAGACCCCGGAACCCCCCCTATGCAGCTTGCCGATCAATTTGCCAGGGTCTGGTTCCTTTAGGTGTTGGTGAACATGTGAATGCTCGGCATTAGTGCTGTAACCCCAGCGCTTGTCACATTTGCCGCGTATGGCTCCGAAAGTTGGGTGGGGGCAAGCTGCTGATGAACTGATTGACGTGATTGTGAAAGTGGCGAGATTAAGCACTGACTTTTTTTGGCATGACGAGGCGTTGAGAATTCCAGGCGAGAGGAAAGGGTTGCGGATTCATGTCTTGGCATGAGAGCCTCATGAGAGGTCGACGTTGTGCCTTGTACTTCTCTTACGTTTCAATTTATGCATGTACTCAATTGCAGTCATGAACATCACTGTGCATGACTCTAAAACGTGTGATGAATGACCTTTTGGTCGTTCAATACTATCTAAGTGGTATCCATTTCTCATAATATCTCCCCATATAGCCTGTGACAGACACTCGCCAGCTTACTGCTTGGCTGCGATGTACTGGCTACTATTACTAGATGGGATCTCAGTGGCAGCGTTACCTGGTGCCTTGTTATCACCATGAATCTCGCCCATCAACTGCCTATCAATCGCCGCGCGCTCTTCATCTGTCGCATCCGTGATATGCACGGCGACTTCATCGCCAAACTGCTTACCAATCTCTTCCAAAGAAAGTCTAGCAGTCTCGGGCCAGAAGAAGTAAATGGCGGGGATGAAGAGAACACTCCAGCAGATGACGAGGAGGAAGTATTTCCAGCCGACAGCGTTAAACCCGATGGGCGCTGTCTGAAGAAGGATGATAGTAGCTGGACATATCAGTATGCTCCTCGTTTAGTGAGATGAGAGGGGACTTACCAGCAAATTGCCCAAACAGGGACCAGCCGATACCAATGGATCGGATCTCAGTTGGGAAAATCTCTGAGACGTAGAGATACATGGTTGTGTTACAGAAGGTGCCTTGGAAGGCGAGGTACAGGAACATGAACAGCACACCAATGGCGTTGCCTGCCTTGTTGTCCGTGCCGGCGTACAAAGAGATCATGGCACAATAGATCGAAGTGGTGATGACGATACCGATGAAGCCAGTCATGTACATCTTACGACGAGAGTTGACCTTGTCATGGAGCCAAGCGCCGCCAGGGTTGTATATCAGTCCAGCTGTAGTCAACCAGAGAGCCGAGAGTAGAAGCGGCATGTATCCGGTCTGACCTAGACTGGTATACAGGATGACCGCATAGTTGTTCTTGTTTGTGTTAGTTGTGACATTGATTGGGGGGCATTGGGACTTACTATGATGAGAGGACCTCCAAACTCTGCTCCCCATTGCGTCATGAATCCAATGAGCATACGCTTGCGATAGCTCTTCTTCTGGACCACAGCCCTCCATGGATTTCCTCCATAAGCCTCAAGCTTCTTAGCATCAAGCTCAAGCTGCTTCTCAATCTGGTAGTACTCCTCTTTAGCAACCAGATCTTCAGGATCATTGGCCGACCTGCGAAGACGAACGAGAACAGACCACGCTTCTTCACGATGGCCTTTGGACATAAGCCATCTCGGTGAACGAGGGATCCAAGGTGACCCGAGAAGCAAGACCAGCGGAGGGAAGACTTGGAAGGCTAATGGGAAGCGCCAGCCGAATTCCAGATTCTTGGAGAAGTAGACTGCGAAGCCAATCCAAGAAGACAGCATATAGCCGAAGACGAGAAAGATAGCGTGATGACCGACGAGCCAGCCGCGTGCGAGAGGGCTCGACATCTCGGAGAGATACATTGGTGTAACGGTAGCCATCAGGCCAACACACATTCCCATGATCCATCGTCCAGCCTGGAACATACTAAGGCACCATTAGCTTTAACTTGCGACAGCGTTTAATGGAGCGGGTACTCACGCAAGGTTTTGAGCAGCGGCTTGAAGAACACCACCAAGGATGCCCAAAGCACATCCAAACTGAATACTCCTCAATCTCCCATAGTAATCACAAGCCCACATGAGTACCAGACACGCAAACGCGCCGCCAGCAGAAAAGAGTCCATTGGCCGTCGCGATCGCTGGTGTCGTTATAGTATCGTAGCCCGGTTCACCGTCGGTAGGAAGATTGAAGAATTGGTACCAGCCCGGCTGGCCAATTGTGCTTCCGATGATGGATGCTGCATATCCATATGTCTGTGATTTAATGTTAGCAAGTCGCAAATAGAGTTACTGAGATTAAATTGTAATTAAACTTGAATACGAGAGGCCAAACTCACAGTTCCACCGATTGCGACAAAAGTAATGACGAGCTTGTTGTACAAGCTCGTCTGGTTCCCAGTTTGCGGCATTCTCGCAGCATGTACCAATTCGACAAGATACGGGAGCGTAAAAAAAGAAATGAGAAGAAAAGAAAGAAAAACTCAATTAAGCAGAGAGGAGAGAAGAACTACGATCGGCGTGGTTGTCTTGGGTCTTTTGACAGTCACATTCCCACTGTAACCCCAGCCCATGTAGATCACCGGGAGATGGAAGAGACGTGCCGGTTTCGACTGGCCTGCCGCCTGCAGGGATTGACAGCGCGGTTTACCTGTTGTGACAGGTCTGCATATCATTACCCACTCGGATGTAACTGAGAAACATGTAATTGAGACGACGAGCAATCCGTTAGCCGATCCTTGTCTCGAAAACCTCGGATCATGGCAGTATTTGTGGAACGAACCTGACATGCATGAGGGGTACACCATCACGATGCTATAAACAAGCTCCTTCATTGCATGCTTCCCGCATCAATCACTCTCCTTATTCACAATGGACCCCTCATTTATGGAAAAGCAATGGGACGAACTCCCCGATCCCAAACGCGTCTGGATAGGCCAACCGGGCAGCCGAGAAGAAGGTCTAGGCCGTCTCGTCCTGCTCACGCCAGAGCGGGTGGCTTCAGCCGCACAGACACAGATCAAGACTGGGATCCGCGTTAATCTCGGCTGGGATCTGAATAAGCTTGAGTTTGCGTGCTTTAACCGGCAGCCGTGCGAGCTTAAGATGGTGCCGCTGCTGGATGGCGTTGCTTTTGATGATATTTACGTTATGAATCCACGTTAGTATTATTCTTTGGGTCTTGGGGATTTTGTTGACGTGAAAATAGAACAGAGTAGTCAGTGGGATGGATTGAGACACTTTTCTATGCCGAGGGAGGATGGGAGTAAAGAGAGGGTGTTTTATGGGGGGACGACGAAGGAGGAGATTTTGGATAGATCCAATGATCGTATTGGTATTCATCACTGGGCTCAGGAAGGAATAACAGGTCAGTCTGAGCCCTCAAACCTCGTTTCATATCTGATACTGCATCACAGGCCGCGGAGTTCTGATCGACTATGCATCATGGGCTGAAAAGAATGCCATCACCTACTCAACCTTCTCACTACACACCATCAAACTCAACGACATCCTCCAGATTGCCAAAGAATGCAATATTACCTTCCAACGCGGCGACATTCTTCTTGTTCGCATTGGCGTGATCAAAGAATGGGAGCATGCCATGGATGTCGATGCCAAGAAGGCATATGCTGCTACTACAAGTCCTCAGCATGCAGGTGTCGAGGGAACAATGGACGTGCTCAAGTGGATATGGAACACGGGCTTTGCAGCTGTGGCAGGCGATGCTATTAGCTGGGAGGTAAGTTTATGTGAGCAGTGTTATGTCAGGGACTGATGTATTGCAGGTATATCCGCCAAGTGAGGGGGGCGTTTTGATGCATGAGTATATGCTGGCTGGATGGGGGATGCCGATCGGTGAGTTTCTACTACTTGCAGAGGGTATAGGTGCTAACGGTTTAGGTGAATTGTTTGATCTGGAGAGATTGGCTGAGACATGTAAGAAATTGAACCGCTGGACGTTCTTCATGTCATCTTCGCCGTTCAACATGAAGGGAGGTATTTCCTCGCCACCAAATGCACAAGCAATCTTCTAGGTAATTTGTCTACCTTCACATGCCACAACCAACTGCTACATGACAACGCAACATATCCTCAAACAGAGTAACAGAATCGTACCATTATCATTGCTTTTTCCTTCCTCCCTGAAAGCTCTCTGTACACGACAGCCACTCAATCAGTTATTACATGTGAATACAAGGAATCTCCACATCATATCAGCAAATTCTCTCGTAACCGAGAAAAGAGAAAATTTGACAGGCGGCCCGGAGAATTATGCCGGCGGGAGGGTGTAAACGGTGATCGACAATAAATGGGCCGAGTACGGAAGCGATGTAACGACGGGACGACCAACATGCATATGATTTGGCGATCTTTTTCTATATTCAGATCTTGCTTTGTGCCGAGGTGGGGGCTGGCAGTTTTGAGTGGTCTAATTTCGGCAGCTTTTCTGGAAAACTTTCATAATCTTATGCAGGATTGTTGACTCTTCTCTCTAGACTGTTCGGAAGGATTGGCGGCAGCACCGCTTGTCAAAGGGACCTTGTCTCACAGTGAAACCCCCACCGAGTGCTGAAGATTAACATCTGATCGTGGCAAGGCAATCGTATTCTTCCCACTGGTCGTGGAATCTAGTATCCATGTCTTTCGGAACATATCTGGCTCTGTTGTTGGAACCTAGACGGGTGTTGATCTCGGTAGCAGGCGAGGAACTTTCTTCTATGACCTCAGAGTATGCATGCGACAGGAACAACGGGCCATTCTCAGGGGCTTTGCTCATGCCGGCCCGTCGCTCGTCCGAGTCCATGTGATAATTAGCAAACAATGAATTAGATGTGCCTATTACATCCGTTGCCTCAAGATCCCAGGTCTGAGAGATTTGACTGGTCCCACTGCCAGCTGCGGTTGATCACTGAACGGAGGATTCGCCGCCATGTCGTAGCTCCTATTACCTGCATTTGGTGTCTACAGTGGGTACATATGGCCTTGACATGCTATGTCTACCGTCTCTTGCTTCTGAGCTTTCCTCTGGGTTCTGCATCTCGACTATTCTGGACTGAATCCAAGCTATCTAAGCATTTCCCATCAGCAGCTACCAGCCAACATGACCAAACCAGCGATGGAACCGCCTCCGGGCAAGGAGTCCAACTTTGACAACCCGGATCGAGAGTTGTACTACATCTGCATTGCTTCTAATGTAATCGCAATGTCTGTCTGTTCAATCTTCGTTTTTCTACGCCTGTGGGCCCGGTACAGGCTCGCGATGAGGCTTCGGCTGGATGACAGTATGTCCATGCCCATTTCGACTTCCGTTCCCTTGCTAACCTAGATATCTAGTTGCTTGTGTCATTGGATATGTATGTTATTTGTTCGACGTACCCTAGTCTTGTGTCAAGTACTAACCATCCGCCAGATTGGTTTCATGGGATACTGCACTATGTGTCTGCTGAGTAAGTACTTGTCGCTCGGGCTCAAATACTTGAAGCTAACGATTATAGTGTTGAGATATGGTGGTGGCCTTCACCAATGGGATGTCCCAGAACATCTCATAACGCAGTATAACCAGGTACGTCTCTTCCTTATGCCCCAACCCGACCGTGGGCTAAGCTAGTCGCAGACAGTCTATGCGACCATGGTCAACTACGGCCCAACAGTCTTTGCGATCAAAGCTGCCATTCTTCTCTTCCTTGCTAGCATCTTCGCCCCTTACAAGACCTACGTCAAATGGATATATGGCTTCCTTGGAGTTATGGGCGTCTACTACGTCGCCATGTTGTTCCTCAAGATGTTCATCTGTCGTCCGATCTCAATGTTTTGGGGCGCTACAACCGACGGCGAATGCTTCAACCAGCGAGTTCTCATTCTTGTCGATAACATCATCAGTCTTCTCAGCGATATCGTTGTCCTTCTTCTACCATGTCCTCTCACCAAGAAACTCCAAGTTGGGCTTATCGCAAAGCTCAAGATCGTCGCTATCTTTGGAGTTGGAGGAATCGCCTGCATCTTTAGCCTTATTCGGCTAGTTTTTATCATCCATAAGGGGGAAAGCCCAGATCAGACTTACGTATTTCTTCAAATCAACCTCACTGGGTGAGTCACTTGAAGTCATGCTCTGGATAGATGCCGCTAACTAGAATTAGAATTGCTGAGTGTGGAATTGGAGTCGTTTGCGCGTGCTTCCCGTTCATGCCAATGTTATGGAAATCCATCCTTCACAAAGATAAGCCAGGTTATTCGTCCAATTACTCACGGTCACAGTTTGAGATGATGAGTTCATCGAAACAGCGATCGCGAAACACGGGGCATACACCAGAGAGCGTTCACTACAACGAGGATACGAGAAGTGATGAGAATATTCTCATACCGAACGGCAAGTCATACGTTACCACCAACGTACGGGCGGGCGATGGAAGTGCTGAGGGTAGTACCGGTAGCATTGGCGATGGATATGGGGGACATGGAACAAGCCTGGATAGCTCGCATATTCTGCGAACGGTTGAGGTGCGTCAGTATGAAGAGCATTAATTATATGTATCGTAGTTCACTCAATCGTATCCATTTTGATCAATGCCTGCAATGTCAATGCGAATGATGTAACACCATGAAGTCACAGTTGGCAACCAGTGTAAAATGAAGCGCTAACATATTCATTACTCGTAACGATGAATCATAAGGATAAATGACAACTCAAGCTACTCTCCAAAACGCTTCTCAATCCAGATACCAGTCCATCACTCCAATCCGTAATCGCCAATGTCTTTATACCACGCTTAGTACTTGTATCGCCAGCCACGCTCGACACCAGAGTTGGGAGTCCATCCCTCCTGCTCATCAAGCTTCTTGTTCAGCTTCTGAGCCCTCCATCGAACAAGGAAAACAGAGAGAACAGTCAAAGCACAGCCGAGAAGGAGAAGACCACCAGCCATGCGATAGAAAGGCTCCTGGCTTCGGGGGTAGAAGTAAGGGCTGAACCAATGGCTGACCTGGCTGATACAGTTGGCGATGGCGATAAGAGCGGCCTTCTTGGCACGAGGAGCGGGAACGACGGTGGTTTCCCAGGAGAGCTGCAAGTTGAGACCGTTGTAGGTACCACAGACGAGGAGGACGATGCCGACGTATCGAGCTGCGACGTTGATAGTGCCGATGAGGATACCGCAACCGGCTGCGGAGAGGATGATGGGGATGACGATGTGGTATGTTGATTCCATAAAGTGACCGCAAGACCAGGCGATGAGACAGGCGGAGATGTAAGCGAGGGCGTAGGGAGGAGCCTGGATGAGGTAGGTGGTCATCTTGTTGAAGCCAAAGGTGTTCATGATCTAAAATTGTTAATAAGGCACAGCAACAGTGGTTTGGGTGTACTTACAGAGGGCAGGAAATCCTTGAAGCTCTGAGCAGTGACGAGGGCAAAGTGCATGAGGCAGAAGTACCAGGTGAAGGGATCCTTGACGGCATCACGAACACCATCCCAAGTACCACCAACCTTCTCATCAATACCACCGTTGGAGACGAGGATTCGGTACTGAGCCATCTCACGCTCCTGCTCATCAAGAAACTTGGTGTCGTTGGGCCAAGAGGGGAGAACGAAGAAAGAGACGACAGCAACGATAATAGAGACAATACCCTCGATGAGGAAGAACCATTGCCAAGCGTGCAGGCCAGCAATACCGTCCATATGCTCGAGAATACCAGCAGCCAAGAAACCAGAGATGATATTGGAGATGGTATTACCAGCGTGCCAGATAGCCATGCGGAAAGGTGATTCCTCTTTGGTGTACCAAGATGAAGTCATGAGCGTCAGACCAGGGAAGAAAGGAGCTTCCATCAAACCAATGAAGAAGCGAACGACACAGAAGCCAACACCATTGGTCATGGCGGGCATGCAGATGGTACCCGCACTCCACATGAGCATGATGGTAGGCAGGAAGAACTTGGGGTTCGTCTTGGCCATGAGGAGATTACCGGGCAATTGACCAATGAGGTAGCCGACATAGAAAGTCGAGATACCCGCGTTCCAAACGGTATCGGTCATGCCAAGATCTTCCTGTAGACCAGCGAGTCGGGCGTTGGAGACGTTGATGCGATCGAGGTAGCTAAGCTCATTGTTAGTCTTGGCTATCACTTGGTATTGCATCGTTGACTTACTTCATCAAGAACATGAGGGTGACACAAGGCATCATATGCCAATCAACCTTGCTGCGAACCTTCTTGTTCAGCGCATCCATCTGCGTCTGCGAGAGATCGCGCAGGAGCGGAAAGCGAGCTTGGATCTCAATGGGAGGAATATGCCCGTGAGGTGAAGAGATGGCATTCTCGACAGCCGCGACCTCTGCCTTCTCATCGAAGCGGTCCTCATTGTGAGAGGCGGTCTCGTTGTTCTGCGAAACAGTCATGCTGGGCGACTCTTTGTTTCCAAGCCACTTGGCGGCTTGTGGTGTAGCTGAAGTGGAACTGGAACTGGAGAACCAAGAAGTGATGATGAGTCTGGGCAAGAAAGAGAAATCTGGGGTAGGATCTACCAAGACTTTTATACACAGCTTGGCAGGACTCTCGTCATGTTTTGTTTGCTCGTTTGGACATTGTGAGGAAGGGTGAATGGCGAGTCAGCCGCAGTGCGGAAGTGGAAAATTCAGTAGCGTTATCCCCATTAAGGTTACGCATAACCTTAACTTAGTCTTGGCAAGACGCGGAGAACCCCAGTAACATGCGGTCTCGAATCTGCTTTGCGGGGGGACAACAACAGAGCATGTTGTTTGTTCCCGCGGGAATTTGTTTGCCAAGGCCTTCCCGATGACTCTTTCTCCCCCACGGGGGAATGGAGGAGAGAATTGTCGGTTAAGGATGGCGGAGGATGCTCGGGGTTGGGCTGAAGTTGGGGAAGGCCGATGCTGCTGAATCCTGGACGTTGCAGTCAAGTGACTCCAGTTTCCCACGGACCAAGTTTTCGGTAGGCGAAGGGCAATGCGGGGAAGTCCGAGGGTAGGATGGATCTTGGTGGTAGGTCTGGGGTAGATACGGGCTGACATGACATGTTTGTGACGATCGCCGTTGAGGACCCAGAAATGCCTCGGTGAGATCGGCAAGAGTTTACGGTTATGTTTAAGCTTGTACGATGGATCTGATAAGCATAGATTACGGTTACACGATAAGATACGGACAAAGCTTGCAGAGTAACGTCATGTCAGTTTGATTCACTTTGTGGCCTTATCAACGCTTTCTAGTGAAGAGTTGAATTCACACAAGATATGCAAGAATGATGGTATGAAATGGATATAGTAAATTGGAAATTCGTCTATGAGTGATACATGAAATCGTTTTAATGCCATAAGCTAATACTCCGCCCCAAACTTCCTGTAAATGAGATCCAAAACACAAAATACTCCCAATATGCACTCTACTTCTTCATCCCCATCAACAAGCCCGCAATATTCTCATACGCCGTGAAAACAATACCACCACTAAGAATCAACCGTCCCAACCGCATAGTACTTCCACTCCAGAACGCTCTCACACCTCCATCACGCAGAACCTGCTGAACAGCCTCGCCCATACCAGTACCCTTGGCAGACTGCGATCTTGTCTTGATGGTATCAAACGGTTGTGTAGCGTAAACAGTGATTACACCAGCAATAGCGCCGATACCAAATGTCATGAAGGGGTTCTTTCCGTCGGACTTGAATGTGTCTTTTAGGATATTGTACGAACCCATTCGGACTCCGGATGTGGCTGATTGCTTGAGGGTGGTGGACATGAGACCGCGGTAGATTTCACGGACGCCGCGCTCAACTGCGATTGTGCGCAGGGCGTGGAAGCCGCCGTTGAGACGCTTGTTCCCTGAGCGAGCATCATCAATGCTATATCATGTTAGTACACAACTTCTCATTGCAACTTGACGGGCAACTTACAGAGCAGTCTTGATTCGTTCCGTTGGTGTAACGACAGTCACACTCTCTACAGCACCAGCAATCATACCAGCGAGGATATTTGATCCCGCAGAGTGCTTGCCATTGGCATCTGCTAATTGAGCCTTGACGGCATCAAAAGAGAGGAAGCGAACACCAGCCTTGGCAGCAGTTCCCTGATAATTGTTAGATCAAAATATGCCAATTGATTTGGAGGGAGATATTTATACTTACGGCGATTAATGAAGAGCATCCAGTGTAGATTGCGCGGATGCCATCTGAACGAACTGTTTGGCCGATGACGGCAAATGGAGATTTGGAGACAACTGTTCCAGGTGGTGCTTGGCGGGCACTGAGCTGCGCTACTGTCTTTGCCCACTCAAAGGGGTACTAAGCCCGTTAACACTCAATCCTCTACTACCAGGCCGCAAAAGAAACTCACGGTGATTGTGGCCTCAATACCACCCGCAACAGCACCGGCAGCCAGAGAAATACCAGGCGTAATCTTCTTCTTCTGCGCAGGCGTTGTCTGTGCCACAGCCTGCTTGGGCAGCGCAGGCTTAGCGATAGGTTGCGTCGTAGCGATGGCGTCCATTTTTGGGGTAATTCGGTGAATGTCTAAGGTGAAGAGAAAACGGTCAGGACTTGGCAAATGATGACAAACGGGGAGAAGTAAATAAATAATAAACTAGCAAATAAAAAACAGCATCTACTAACATTTAAAGGATAGTCGCAGTTTAATAATAGTAGGCCTTGCAGCCATGGGATGAGGCTCACGGGTAAAACATAACTGAAGTGAAGGGAAGAAAACGGAGATAATTCAACGCTTTGCCCCTTTGAGGACTACGACCCGCGGATCAACAGTGGATCCGAGTGGAATTGATCAGCTCAGCTTTCTTCCCGTCTCTTCCCGTCCCTCACAATCTTCCCTTGTTTTCTTCCCACGCAATTAAAGCACAGAGGGAAAACGATGCCCGCAGAGCCTACCCGCGTCCGCAGGCGTGCCACAGAAGCATGCACATTCTGCCGCAAAAGAAAAGTGAGACTACCTTACCCCTCTCTTACCCCAGCTTTTCCCCCCTCACATTGGTAGGCCAAGTTCCCGCGGGACTAATCAACTGGTACACCTAGATCAAGTGTAACGGCCAGAAGCCAACGTGTATCAACTGTCAGACATACGAGAAGGACTGCGTTTACGAGCCCGTTCCCGATGTCACCAAAGCAGCAGGCCGGCAGCGCCATCAGCGCACAAAGGCCCGTAGCGTCAAGGCTCGTACCGAATCACCCGCTCGTCAGACCAGCGCTCCCGCCAATGAGGCAGCCTCGTCAATTGGCGACAGTGAAGCAGCGAGTGAGCGCAGTAGTCAGCAAGCAGTAACACGCGATGGAGCAACAGCACCTCGCCATCAATCGTGGGATCCTTCACCACGACCCATGGATTCAGGCGTCGCGAGAGTCGTTGTCCTTGCCAACGGTGAATCGACGTATCATGGACGCACGAGTGCCCTGTTTGAGGATAATGCGCAAGAGAGGCCTGTTGAGCAGGAGGTGCAGCCGCGGATGCCGGATCATTGGGTAGAGCGTGGTCTTATCGCTGAGGCAGCTAAGCAGCGTGGGTACTACCTTTTACTTTATACTTGTAGTTTGTTAAGCGGTGTGAAACTAACATGAGATAGGGCAACTGGAGGAGATCCATTTCGCTAAGGGGCAGCTTGACTTTGACGGCGTTGATCCCGACCTGGGGATGCATCTCCTCTCACTGCACTGGAACCGTCAACACCACTCATTCCTCATCACGTACCGTCCCGCGTTCATGCGGGACATGGCATGCGGCGGACCATACTTCTCCAAGCTTCTACTCAACGCCATATACTTTGGTTCATCAAAGTTTAGTCCGAGACTTGAGGTCCGAAAGGACGTTAATGATGTTAGGACTGCGGGATGGCGGTATCGGGAGAGGGTTCGGGAGTTGGTGGGAGGGTCGTTGGACAGGAGCGATATTACGACGATTCAGGCTTTGCTTGTCATGACGAATTCGCTGTTTGCGCTGGGTGATGAGAGGAGTGCGGCGTGGTTGTATGCTGGGCTGGCGTTTCGTATGCTCATTGATTTGGGGCTGCATGTTGACTTGACAAATTCGCATCAATTCTCTGATGAAGATCTTGAGATACGACGGCGTGTGTTTTGGGGAGCTTTTGGTATGTACCTCCAGCAGGAGTATCAACAAATACTAACATGGACAGTCGTCGATAAGATTCAGAGTCTGTATCAAGGCCGTCCCGTCACCCTCAAAGAAAACGACGCCATGGTTCCCATCAAGTTCATCGATACATACTCTGAGCTCGAATTCTGGCAGCCTTTTGCGTACTCAACGTCCAAGAACGACTACCCTGGCTCACCCGCCTACAGTATCTCAACCTTTACTGCGCTCTGCAAGCTGTCTATCGTCATGAGCGATGTCATGAGCACCATATACACCGTTCGAACAACAGACCAAAGTCCTGCTGAGCTGTCGAAAGTGTTGGATAAGCTGCAGAAGAAGTTACGAGATTGGCATACGGCTTTGCCGGATCATCTCAAGCCTGAGGTTGCGAATGCGCCTGATGCTACTGTTCCTCCACCTCACGTCCTGAGTCTTCAGTAAGTCTGCATGTATTTGTAATTTGTTCGAAAACTAACATCTCAGCGCTATGTACCACGTTCTCGTCATCCTCCTCCATCGCCCGTTCGTCGCAGACGGTCATCTCTACAACACATTCCGCTCCATCTCCGTCGACTCAGTGATAAAATGCTCAGCCGCCGCCTCCAGCATCTGCAGTCTTCTACGCGCATACCACCGCGCATTCTCCGTCCGTCGCGCTCCCTACCTAATCTCCTATGCAACCTACGTCGCCGCCACAATCCACTGCCGCATCGCCGCCAAAAACGGCAAAGGCTCAGCAGCCTACGTTAACCTAATGACATGTCTCGCAGTGTTCAAAGAAAACCAAGAGACCAATTCCGCAGTCCAAAAGGCTGCTGTCATTATTCACAGACTCATGAGCAAGTACGGTGTTGTGGTTGATGATATTCCCGATGACGCGCTGGAGGCTGAGCCGGCAACTAAGTCGCGTGATCAACAGCCTCAGCAGCAGCAGCAGCGAGTACAAGCGCAAATCGGGTATGAAGGGCTGGAGAATACGGGGAACGCACAGACGGAAACATCGCCCAATCAGGAAATGCAACCAGTCGAACTCAGCGGTAGCGCGGTGCCATCACCTGGCTCAGACTGGATCAACATCGATGGCATCATACAGAGCTTCCTGCGCGAGGGCGACTTCAATAACAGCAACGAGCCAACCATGTACGGCCAAGCCGCTTCATCATACCCCCAGAAAATACCTCAAGTCGACGGGGAGCACTATCTCCACACATCGACAGGTCAACAGCCTGTTTACTTTCCCCAGGGCTTTCCCGCGGGAGGGTTGAACAGTTTTGCTACTCCCGTGCCTGGGGCTGGGGACATTGAGGGTGGGAATTCATGGCAGCAGACGAGTTTCTGGCCGGCGAATCAAGATGCTGCGTTTTTGGAGGACCCGATTTTCGGGTTTAATGGGTCGAGTACGGGTGAGTTTCAATACATGGGGAGATGAGAAGTCGCCACTTTTCCCGTTTGATTTTTTCGTTCCCGCGGGATATACCATGAGAGACGGGACATGTTCCATGCCCGATGGGGCAGACGGGAAGCCAAGAGTTCGTCTCCCACGGCATCTCCAGTTTTTCTTCCCTGCTAGAATCACTCGGAGTGTTATTCCCCGGCATCGCCAATGCCGAGCTCAATTACATTACGAACAAAATGGCAATTCCATGGCGAAACCACGAGTTATTTAACTCTTGCCATTTCGTTACCCTCCCAGTCTTGAGTACGTAATTCACAATTCGATTCAATTCACAATCACAATGGCTATCGAGATCGAAACTCCCCAGGAACACTACCCTACCCGCCACGCCCTGTCCTGCGTGCTAATGCGCGCCGGAACCTCAAAGGGCCTCTTCATCCACCGGAAAGACCTCCCCGAGAAGGAATCAGAATGGGGTCCACATCTCATCTCAGCATTGGGGTCGCGAAACAACGATGCTAAGCAGGTTGACGGTGTCGGCGGTGGTTCATCTACTACCTCAAAAGTTGCTGTGATTTCACTGTCGAATCGTGACGATGCCGACGTTGACTTTACGTTTGTCCAAGTCGCTGTTGGGAAAGAGTCGGTGGATTTCTCAGGAAACTGCGGAAATATGAGTTCGGGTGTTGGACCTTTTGCTGTTCAGGAGAGGCTTGTTACACCGAAGCCGGGACAGACGGAGATTGATGTTAGGATCTTCAACACCAACACGAGCAGAATCATTGTCGAGACTGTTGAGTTGGATCGTAACGGTGACTTCAAGGAGGATGGCGACTTTATCATTCCTGGTGTCAAGTCACCCGGCAGTGAAGTCAAGTGCTCTTTCGTCGATCCCGCCGGTAGCATGGCGGGAAGCTTATTCCCTTCTGGACAAAAGCAGCAGTGGCTTCATGTCGACCCTTCATCATTATTACCCGAGATGGCACCTTTCCAGATCCGCGCTACTCTGATCGACGCTGCCAACCCGTTCGTCATGATCAGCGCAACAGACTTCACAACCATCCTTGGCGCCAGTGCTGCACCAGAGACACAACACGCTCTCGTCGAAGCAATTCGATGTCAAGGCGCTGTAGACATGGGTTTAGCAACAAGCACAAAAGTCGCCGGTCTCACCCGCGGCACACCCAAGATCGCACTCCTCTCTTCCCCAACGCACCGCGCCAACAACAAGACTCCCGATATCTACGTGCAGTCCTACTCGATGGGTCTTCCTCACCCAACACTCCAGCTCACCGGCGCAGTCTGCCTAGGATCAGCAGTTAGTATTCAGGGCACCATCGCCGCTGACCTATCAGCTACACCCATTACCGACGGACCTCCTACGCCTGAGCGTACACCATCGCCTGATATGCAGGGTGAGAGGAAGGATAGCGTCAATACGAGACATATTGTTATTGAGCATAGTAAAGGAACGATTCCTGTTCTTGTTAAGAAAAATGGCGAGGATGGGATTGAGAGCTGTGCTGTTTCTCGAACGGCGAGAAGGCTTTTTGAGGGAAGGGTTTGCTATTACTTGTAAGCTATACATAGTTGCGGCGTTTGTTTAGAGCATGTATGATATCACGTCAATTGAGTTATGATTTGAACGATGAACTATTTGTATCGAGTCTAAACTATCTGTGACTTCCATCCTCCTGATCCCTCGAAGAGCTTTCCAACCTCTCGGCTCACTACTAAAAGCTTTCTGTCGTGATACCTAGGCGCAACGAGGGACAGACCAATCGGCATTCCGTTTTCACCAGGGAATCCGGGGATGTTGATGACCGGAGTATGCAGCGCCTAGAAGGGCAAAGTCAGTTGTGATTATCATTTCTCAGCGAACTCCATGGGTACCGGTCACTTACCGTCCAAATCAGATTGAAGGCAGCACTTCCAGTAGCTTCAATACCCTTCGGTGCCTCATCCGGCACACTCGGCACCAATACAGCATCATACTTCGCCAGCATGTCATCAACAACAGGTCTAGCCGCTGCAATGTCATCAAAAGCCTTAACCTGCGCAGCTCTAGAAATCTTGAGGCGATTCTCAACATGACCAACCAGCTGATCTGCAATTTGGGTCTTGTCAACCCTGTATTCTGGCAGGAAAGCAGTTCTTCCATCGGTGTTGAAGACTATGGAGTGCCATTTCGGTAGATCTTGGAGATGTTCTGGAAACTCAATCTCTTCCACTGTAGCACCGCTTGATCGGAGGAGTTCGACAGCTTTATCCATGGCTTTGACTAGACCGGGGCCAGCTTGGGGCCAGACCATGGTTTTGCAGATGGCGAATTTTCCGTTTTTGATGGAGTATTCTTGGTTAGGCGACTCGTCGTCTTCCAAGGCGAATACGTCAGCGAGTAAGTTCAGATCCTCCACGGTACGAGCGTAAATGCCAAGAGTATCAAGCATAAGCGAGAATACTTTCTGTCCTTCTCTTGAGATTGAGTTCCACGTCGGCTTGAAACCGTAGATTCCGTTGAAAGAGGCTGGACGGATGGTACTTCCTCCGGTCTGTGTTCCGAGGCTGATTGGGGCTTGGAAGTCTGCTACAACTGCACCGGATCCTGATGATGAACCTCCAGGTGTACGGGAACTGTCGTGAGGGTTTGTTGTTTGAGGTCCTTGAGTAGTAGCTGCGAATTCGGTGGTTGTCGTCTTGCCTAGTATGAGCGCACCGGCTTTGCGAAGGATAATGATGCTGGCTGCGTCGACCTGAGGAGCATCATCTTTGTAGAGGGGTGAGTTGAACTGAGTTGGCATATCTGACCTCATGTCGTTAACCAATCAATATTCTGCCTGGTCTCCTCTCGTTGACTTACCCTTCGTGTAAATGACATCCTTAACCGCAATCGCAACACCATGTAAAGGTCCCCGGTTTTCCTTGGGGACAGCATCCAGTTTCCGAGCTTCTTGAAGAACTTGATCGGGATTGATGTACGCCCAAGCTTTCACGATAGGATCTCGCTCTTTGATACGTGCCAAGAGTGACTGCGCATACTCCTCAACTGTAAGCTGGCCATCTCGGATCTTGGCGGCTACATTAGTTGCGGAGAGTTGGTAGGGTTGGATCAGCATGGTGATGATTGTCAAACAGCTCTATACGTCGTAAGATAGCTTAGACGATTGGGTATGACGATCTGGTCACTTCACGAGATCAATGACGCTGCTGTTCTTATGGAGGGTAGCATAATGCCTCAACGGCCTGACGTGATGGATAATTATTCCCGAGACCGGCCTCCGATCGGCTTCTTGATCGTGTCTGCTTATCCATCGGTCGGCATATTTGCATCCGATGCGGAGAGGTGGGTCCGGCCAACGAACTTAGCCGACGGAGATAAGCTTGGAGGGACAGGAACACTTCTTACTTAGCGCTCTTGGAGGCGGGCACTGCACTTTCAATGACGTCAAGGGAAGACCCATGATATGTCTTCGTGACGGGCACAGAGTCATGCCTTGACGATACAATAAGTCTTAGATACTTTCCCTTACTTAGCTGGTTCACGAGGTCAACTCAGCATCGGGGACAGGCTGCGGGAAAGAGTGCAAGGATCAATATTATTACTAGCTATCGGGGACAAACAACGAAGCCATGCGACTATACGGCATTTACAATCTGATGTCAGTTCCATGACTTACAAAGACGAATCATCTGCCTTCGCATTCACCTCGCCCTGAGTCTTATCCGCAGAAGGTGATGCCTCAGCATAGATGACTTGTCCCTCCCTCTCATCCTCGTAAAAGCCCTCTCTACCATCCTTAGCCAACCACTCCCAAGTCTTAGCCGTTGCACGACCAGCAGGGAAGACTCGAATATTGACAAACTGAACACCAATAGTGTACACAACTCCAGCGGTGACGAACGTCAGAAGCCAGCCCATCATGTACATATAGCGTGAAGCATCAGAAAGAAGCTGCGGCTGATACTGTCCCACGAGACCAGGCAAGCCCATGGTGGTTCCTCCGATCCAGGCAAGGCATCCAACCCAGTTGACGCCGGACCAGAAGTGGTAGAGACCATGCTTGCTGCCGTCGTAGCAAGATGGGACGTGGATGTTGCCTTTCCGGACGTAAACATAGTCGATGATGATGACAGCGCACAGAGGCGCCATGAAGATGTTGTAGCTACCAAGGAATGACAAGAAAGCTTGAGCATTGGCCATAAGCTTCCAAGGTACAACACAAATTCCCAAAATAGCACAGACAATCTGGCCTCTTCGGATAGTGAGCCATCTTGGGAAGAGGCCGGTCATGTCAGACCCAAAAGGAATCGAGTTGGCACCAAAGTTGGTCGCAAAGACGCCCAGCAAAAATGCCAAAGCGAGGAAGAACACTCCCGCACGAGCACCCGCATTCCAATGATGATCGAGGATAGAATCAAGCAAATCCCAAATATTCCAGTACGCCTCCCCATAAACAGTCTGCATAGATGCCGTTGACGCAAGACCGAGGAAAAAGACAATGACAGATGACACAAATACACTAACACCCTGAAGAGGGCCTGCGTCACGAGTCTTTTGGCAATATCTCGCTAGATCAGGCTGGTTAACCAACATGGGCGATAATCCACCCATGATGACGTTGATACCAGACATGATGCTCCAGCCAAGAGGAGTCGTGGAAGCAGCCACCTCAGATGCTTTGGATGTCGTGTTCATGCCGTTCAAACCACCGCCGTTTGCCATGCACCATCCGAAGATGGCGAATGCGGCAATGGGCATGGTGAAGCCTTTTACTGTGAAGACGTAGTGGATGTTTCTTGGGTGAACCCACATCTGCGAACATTAGCATTATTCATGAATGAACGGGCTGTGGGGAATACGTACGAATGGGAACTGCATGAGCCAGACGAGGAAGAAGGCGAGAAGGACTTTTGAGGAGATATCGGCGCTTTCGCTGAGTGTGTTGGTGAAGTTCTGCCATGAGCTGCCGAAGACGCAGCGGAGCATTACTGAAAGGATCGATCCTCCGTAGAATGTCTGAATACTGTATTGCTGTTAGCATTTGTGATAGAGTGTTATGGAATGGGGGAGATAACTTACCCGTACCACACGATGCAGACGATGGCTCGGATGAAGATGAAGAAGTATGCACCGTACATGCCCATGCTAGAACGAGCAAGCACAGGGCTGTTGGAATATCAGATGATGCTTCAAAACTGGTGCGTCTCGGAGTAACTTACAAACCGATGTGGTACTGAACACCAGGCCTGGCCATGCAGATGACGACCAACGATGCGAGTAAGGCACCCAGAACACACGATACGAAGGATTGCTGCCAGGTCTATTGTCTTCAAGTCAGTTTCCCGCGGATCAAGACGTCAATAGATAGAGGGAAACGTACCAAGCCAACTGCAATGAGCGATGAACCGGTGTTCCATCCCGTAAGACTAAACTGGTTGGAGAACCAGTACAACGGCAAATTGTACCTATATCAATCAGCATGGCTCTTGTATACTCTCTTCGATCAAGGTTTGACTTACCATGTCCAGTTCCGATGCTCTGGTGGTGTAGGTTCAAGATCTTTATTCGACCATCGCGGATTACCAACTCGAGTCTGTCCATCTGCTGTTTCAGATGTCTTGACAAAGTTGACAAAAGCCTCCTTCGATCGAAAGGGAGCTGTGAGCTCGCTCCTGGATGGGATGTTCACCATGATCGAGATATCTTCGTTTCTTTGCCTCAGTCTCTTGAACAATGTCTCAATAATCGCCATGGGATCTTCTTCCTTGATATCTAATATCCAACCTTACATCATGATCTCCAATCTATTCGGTCAAGCTTTAGCTAGAGTCGCAGCGTCTATCAGCACTCCATCGGGTACTTTTCTCCCGACGATTACTCACGTTCCAGTTCCAGTGGCGTCGTTGCTGAGTCGCACCGGATATAGCACAATGATAAAAGGCGGGGTTGAACCGTCCGATTGGAGAGTCTGATAAGAAATGAAGCCAATGAAGCCAATCATACTTGATAACTTGTCTCTATCACTGGTGGCCTTGACTATGTAACGCTACAAGGAGCTAGTTTGGTCTGGGCATAGATAACGTTGCCCGAAGATAACGGATCCACTGGGCCTGGGTAGACAGGTAAACAACGTGTGCGGTTTCTAGGGTCTGGGGAAATATTCTGTTTTTCTTGGGTCTTATCTTGAATTCGTGATTGCTCATTCAGATCGGCTTCATTAAACCGAAACCTTGTACGAGTGAGCAGTGTATTTTGCATGTGAGTAGAATGTCATGGTTTTGCGGTCACCAAGAACATCACACAGCGGATGGGAGCTACTGAGTGGCTGATTTACGAAGTGGCAGCTCCTAGAGTCGTCGACCACTATTATCTTTCCTGGCAATGTGTCATTTGAGAAACCAATCATCTTTTGGGAGGCAGGTGTTGACGTACCATGATTTAGAACAAACAACATGAGAACTATGGACGACAACGGAACTCCCACTGAAGACCGTTTTCCAGTACGGCTTGACGGTCTTGTATGTAACCTTCAATACCATCAAGATCGGCGTCACTGATACTTGCTAGGGGCCCATTGGGAGGCAGTCCGATACTGCTGCTAGTCGCAAGGGTCGCGTTGCACTGGCCTGTAAACGATGCAAGAGACGTAAACAGCGGGTAAGTCACCCTTACACACTCCCTAGAAGCTATACTTACAAGAGGCCCTAGTGCGATGGCTCTCATCCAACATGTAAGTCCTGCGAAAGGGCAGGTACCCCATGTATCTACGAGAGAACAATCCGGCCGCAATACCCAGGCGGCAAGACACTGTACATCAATGCCCTCGAAGAACGTATCGCATTCCTTGAGGCGCGATTGCCAGACCATGCGCAAGATCACTTTGAGACCCTTGCGCCGTCTTCTGTTGTTGATGGTCAAGACAATGACGCGATCAATGTACAGACTTATCCTGAGTCCTCATCATCTCATCGTGGCTCTGTATCCGAAGATCTCGATGGCTATGAACGTAATTCTATCATCGATGGTGTCGCTTACCTCTCGCTCTGCGCATCTGGTACAGCTGAAGCAACTCCAGATCCATCATATCTGGGTTCCAGCTCTGGAGCGGCCATTGCTCGAATGATACAGCGATCCATCTTTCACAACTCTAGAAACGGCATTACCCGTCCGAGCAATTTCCCAAGACAACAGAACCCTTCTGTCGATCCATATCTCGACAGCCTAGCTCCAACTCTTCATCTTCACCCTGACGAACCATCTCACGGCTTTCCTTTCCCAGACGAAGCTCGCCATCTCTTCGACATATTCTTCGACCGAATGCATACTCGATGGCCCATCCTCGATCGGAAGAAGTACACCGATCTTTTCCAAGTTCAGTATCAGCAGGGTGCTTTATCCATGACCCAAAGAAGCATCATGCATCTCATCTACGCTATCACCGCACGCTTCGAACAGCTTACACGCAAGCCATCGCAGGTCGATCCTAAGAAACACTTGCTAGCTGCGATCGAGCCTATGGATTATATCCTGGAACAGCATAATCTTGCTACCGTTCAGTTCCTCTTGTTACTTGCTGTTCATGGTCAGAGATCGCCGTATGGAGCTGGTGCTTGGAGTCAAGTCCGCTACGCGGTTTCGTTATGTATTGAGCTTGGTTTGCATCGTGAGCGACAAGGACCACCACCTAGTGCAGATATAGCGAGAGACTTGGAGATTCGTCGAAGAGCGTTTTGGTCGTGCTATTGTCTTGACCGGGGAACAAGTGTAGTTCTTGGGAGGGCGTTTGCGATATCTGATAGAGATATCAATGTTTCAGTAAGTCACCCTCACCTACCGTTAGAATAACATTCTGACTGAATTTAGATGCCCAACCCTGGCCGAGATTATTGGGATCTTACACATGCATCTCTCAATGATGAACACGCCGTCGAGTGGTGTAATATCGAACCCTTCATCCATATCATCAAGCTGGAAAAGATCCAGTCGCGTATTCACCGAACTGTTTTCAGGGTCGACAAGGATATCTTCTCCGGTCCAATTGAGGAACGAGTCAAGCTGGATCAGAAGATGGCGTCTATACGAGCAGACCTCGACAGATGGATTCAGACAACGCCTCAGTCACCTAAAGACAACGGCAAGATAACTTGGCTTTATGATCCCGAGAGTACAAACCAGGATGCTGGTGACTTCTACAGTCTGTAAGTTTCACCATTCTAGGCTGCCTGAGCCACACTAACTAAGGTCGAAAGTCAATATCATAAAGCTGTCTTGGCCCTCTTCACTGTCCTGCTTCCATCTCTAGCCACGGCCGATCCCCGGTTCATCACAACGGCACGATCGTCTGCATGTGTCTGCGTAGCATACAAGCGACTGAACCAACAGAGAACTCTGACGTATACTATGATATCGCTACATAGCTGCTTCGTCGCTGGACTCACTCTCATGTATTGTATCTGGAAGGACAAGAGCTTATTCAGCTATCACGTCATCGAGGCTACTCAGGCGTGTTCTCAGAGTCTCACTGTATTTGGCGAGAAGTGGGCAGGTGCTGTAAAGTACCGCGACATCTTTGACGCACTCTCTGGTAGTCTTTTAAAGACTCTCATGAGCCCTGGCGGACTGTCTGGTGATACCGGAATTGGAGCGCATCAGACTGCCCCTTTGCAGACCAAGTTCGATCGACCAAGCTTCAGTGCCAGCCCAGGATTCTCATCTCATCAGCCCCACTCCAACTTACAGAACAGCGATGAGGCAGACGATATCACAATGCGCGATCTTGTCTCCGACGCTGTTAAAGAAGCGTTCATGGAGGTTGATGAGGAAGCACCTGGTGGTTGGCATGGCTGGCACATGTGGAACGAGATGCTTGGTGAAGATCCTAGCGCTGCGGATCTGTCCACCTCTACTGTGTTTTCTGGGGCGGCCAAGGGTTGTAAGGATGTTTGGAACTTGTCGCAGGGAGACTTGGACCTGAGCAGAGGTTGGGACTTGAGCGGACAATGAGTGATGTGAATGGTCTTGCATTATCTAAATCATCAAAGAACTACGAAACATGTGCTACATGCATTATTTTTTTTGTCGTCATTGAAATTATTGGCGTCTCTTCGGCCTCTATAATAAGGCAAAGCAGATCAAGATTCAAGGGGATACAGCTGAATAATGAGGCATCTATCTAACGATACATTAAGCCAACTCACCCTTCTTGTAAGGGAACTGCTCCCTAAAAGCCTGTGCAATCTCCGTCCTCGTCGCAACCCAAACATCCTCCTTCTGCGCAATATACTCCACAAAATCCTTCAAAGCCTTGAACCGTCCCGGTCGTCCAATGATACGACAATGCAAGCCAATAGTCATCATCTTGGGCTCACCCGCCTCTCCCTCTTCATATAACACGTCAAAAGCGTTCTTGAGGTGAGTGTAGAAACTGGTAGAGTCGCGAAAGCCAGTGACGACGTGGAACTTGAAGTCGTTGCAGTCGTAGCTGTAAGGAACCATCAGACAGCCCTTCGGGTTAGGATGTTCCCGCTCGGTGGGGAGATCAATCCAGTACGGTACGTCGTCAGCGTATGTATCGCTTGCCCATACGAGCTCTTCACCCATTTCTTCGTAGACTCGAGGAATCAGTGTTCGACTATGGGGAGACGGACGACCGTAGTACCATCCCTTAGGAGCATATCCAGTCAAGTTCTTCAAACTTGTGATGCCCTTCTTGATGTACTCCTTCTCCTTCTCAACAGACCAATCATGATGATCTACCCAGCGATAAGCGTGAGAAGCTACATCATGGCCCTCCTCGACGCAGCGGGTTGCTACTTCAGGCTGCTGCTCAACAGCTTGAGCAACAGCGTAAAGAGTAAACTTCATCTTGTGCTTGTTGAAGAGCTTGAACAATCGCCAAAAACCAACGCGAGAGCCATATTCGTACTCTGATTCGCCGTTGAGGTCGCGCTCGTTCATGCGTGGTGTTGTAGGGTGTTCTCGGAGGTTTGTCTCTGAGACTCCATCACCGCTCTGAACACAGCGCTCACCGCCCTAATGCCACTGGAGTTAGCAATAAAAATGTTGTTTCTATGCAGTTGTGTTTACCTCTTCGTAATTGATGACGAATGATACAGCAATCTTGGCATTGTTGGGCCACTTCAACCCGGCTAGACCCTTCTCTCCATAACCCTTAAAGTCGCGGTCATAGCCGTAATCAGGATGCGAGGCGTAAGTTGTAGGCATGATAGACAATAACTAGACTCTGAGAATGAAACTTTTGGATCAACCCAGTTACGCAGTTGTTGAACTATGGACTGATGGCTGGCTATAAGCAAGCTGTATCAATGCCTTATCTTGACGCCGGCCAACTTATTGCGAACCCTTCGGCGAATTTTGGCCCGACCCCTCCTTCAACCATCTTATATCCGACCGGGTCAGGAAAATGCGCCTAGCGTGGGATCAATGAGTCGTGTTTGTGATAAGGAACGCGGGGAAGATAACTGACGTTGCATCATGGCTGGGGATGATAAGGTCTTGATTTACCCTGTTTATTCCCGCTTATCACCCAACGCTTTGTGCGATAAGGCTATACCGGATCGGGGCAAAAGGATCTCTCAGGACCTGTAGGGTAAGAGTAACGGAACACTCAATGAATGAGAAAAACAGCAAAGTAAAGTTGTAACACAGAGTGCTTAGGCAGCTGAGCTTTCTTACCAAGTGATAACCTTTATTCTCTACATATCGCGGTCGTTTCTCACTTGGGCAAGAGATAGGCGGATGTGCCTGTCAATGTGCAAAACTGTACTTCAAGGCCTGAGCAGTTCGCATAAGAATACTAGTGAAAGTGCACTTAGTCCACTGCATGGAAAAGGTACATCAACTTTGGTGAAAACGACACCTTGATCCAAGTACCCCAGATAGCAGGGATCTTTCAGTTGCTAAGCTAACAAAGTAACTTAATTCCACACGCTTTTCGCGTATCGATTGTAGTACTACCAATAGGCTCTTAGTAGTAGTACTCCGCCTTATTCCCAAGGTTTTGCGTCTCACGCGCGATGAACGAACAGGCCTCCAGCCTAAGCAACGCGTTTCCCCTGCAGCATCAGGAATTCCTTGTGGACAATAGTCAAGAATAACTAATTGACAAAACTTTTATTACTTCTCATGATAATTGAAAAAGCTCTTTCCCTATCGCTGTGCCTTTTCGAGATCGACCTGACCAGGTCTCTCATCCTCCGTCATCTCTCGATCTGTTGAACCTGACGCGTCCACATTTTTTGCCGGCGATTTGAGGCTCGTGTTTCCAACCCAAAATGTCAGAATCAGACTTAATCCCGAGCATACCGTAAAGAAGACAAATGTGTAGTGCAGACCCTTCATGTATGCATCTAGAATAATATCCTGATCCTGTTGCGACAAGCCCATACTGCTCAAAGAGTATGTTGATGATGTCAATTGGGCAATCGTGTCGTTGGACACGATACCTCTACCACCAAGCTCTTTGTTCAGTGTGTTTGATAGAATGACGCCTGAGATGACTACTCCAAACGCTCCGCCAATTGTGCGGATAAAGTTTCGCAATCCAGTCGTCACTGCTCTGTCCTCGCTGCGACCATTCGCGTACATTCCAACGAGTGTAGGCTGCAGAGTAAACCCAATACCCGCGCCCTCAACGATAAGAATGGCGATTAGTGGCCCCAGCTTTGTCCCCCGATCGAAAATAAGCGTGAGTCCATTTCCAAGCGTCCATAGAGCGAAACCAGCTAGGATGCAGTGCATATAGCTCCCAACGCGACTCATGTACTGCCCCGAAAGGATAGACGTGAGCGATGTTGGAATGACCACAGCCAAGATGAGAGCACCGGCAACCAGTGCGTCGTATCCAAGGACCGATTGGAAGTATAGCGGTAGATAGAAGAAGTTACCGAAGTAAGCCAAGCCCGTCAAGAAGGACTGCAGGTATAGCGCCCAGCAATGAGGCGCGCGATATAGTCGAAGAGGCATGATCGGTAGTTTTGCCAACTTCCATTCAAACAAAACGAAGAGGACAGCTAAAAAGATACTGATGATGACGGTGGCAATGAAGAAAGATGACGTCCAGGCATATGTGACGCCTCCTCCAGATATCGGGATCAGAAGTAGTAGCGTTGATGCGATGTTGAGAACGATGCCTCCGTAGTCGATCTTTTTTATCTTCTCCATGTATTCCCCAGATCGATGCTTTAGAGGGAGGCAGAACCAGATAATTGCTGTTGTAGGTAGAGTGATGATGGGTATCATCCAGAAAACCCATCGCCAAGTCGCAGATTGAACGATAGCACCGCCTAAGAAAGGCCCAACACCATTGGCGAGCGCGATGATGGCTCCCAGCATTCCTGATTTTTTGTCAATGCCGAGACTAAAATCGACGCATGGCTTGCTTACCTTGATAATACCCACGATTCTGTAGTGATGTGATATCACTCACGATAATCATGACCAAGCTGTTAATCCCGCCACCACCAACACCAGCAATCGACCGAAAGACATACAACTGCACCGGCGTCTTTGAAAAACCGCATGCTAAATCTCCAACACCCATAAGAAACAAACAAAGCAACAGCATATTCTTCCGGCCAAAGATATCTGAAAGTCGGCCGTTAATAAGCTGAAAAGCCGTAGACGCTATCAAAAACGAAGTTCCGATCCATGACGTTGAAGTTCCTGTTTCGAGCTCGCTAGCTACGGCGGGTGTAGCCGTTGACACGCTCGTTTGGTCGAGGAACGATACGAAAAGGCATACTGAGAGGGCGGTTATGGAGATGAGGAGGCGTTTTCGGGGGAGGTCGCTGTTGCGTTGGCCGCCTATGCTTTCGGCGTCGCTTTGGTCTGTACCATTTCGCTCATCGATTTGTGTGCTGGAGCGGCTGTCGATGTTGGCTATTCGTAGGCTCTCATCATTGGTGACTTGAGATGGCGACTCGTCCTGTGTGATTTGGGCGGAACATGCTTGCGATGTGTTCAGATCGCGACTCATGATGGTGATGAATCGGACAGTATCTTGTCTCTCGCTCAGGATCAAGGTACAAGAGAGAGGAAGAGTTTTCATCAACTTCCACTGAAGCCCTTGTATTTTTGACACGCAAGAACCTCCACCCAAGCAAGAAACGATGAACAATTTTGCAATGTCATCATCAAATTCTCCAGGTCACATATTCCCCGTCGGGAACCCTTATTCCCGAATCCCCCACCTTGTCTTCATTCGACGAGACACGAGCGCATTCGCAAAGGTCCCCATCGGCCAAGAATGACCCTGTCGGGAATAAAGCGGCTGGTGCAGAGCTTTTTTGTATCGGCATCTTCTGTTCCGACGTCTGGATAAGTTTTCCGGATGATTGCGATAAGAGTGGATCTTGGTGGGCGAGGAGTTAGTGGTGGGGATGATGGATGGATGGGTATCGGGAACAGATATTTATTGTAGGGGTTTTAATCTACCAGGACTTTTCTTAATGTTGTGATTATTGCGATACTTAGTTTGGAAGCTGGCTTTATCTGAGAACTGAATTGTTTGCGGGCAGAGACATCATGTCACAACTCTTTGAGCCATTGGCCGTCGGGTCAACCTCACTGGAGCACCGAGTTGTTATGGCGCCTCTGACCAGATACCGCTGCGACGATGATCATTGCCCAACATCCATGACAAGAGGTCAGTAGTAGCAAAACAAGCCATTTAACACTTATCAATAAACAAAACTAACTGGGGTGAATAGAATACTACGAACAACGGGCATCAACACCTGGTACTCTCATCATCAGCGAAGCAACCTTTATATCCGAAATCACAGCTGGTTCCGATAACGCACCTGGAATATGGTCCGACTCTCAAGTCACAGCGTGGCGCGGTATAACTGACGCCATCCACGCAAAGGGCTGCAAAGTCTTTTGTCAGCTCTGGCATCAAGGACGAGCTGGCAACCCTGATGTTCTCCGGAGGAAGGGCTACCCTCTTCTTTCCAGCAGTGCTGTTCCAGCTGAGCCGTCGATGGCAACCCCTCAAGAGATGACAGAGGAGGATATCCACACTGCTATAGAGAACTATGTCTCTGCTGCGAGAAACGCTATCGCGGCGGGTTTTGACGGCGTTGAGATCCATGGTGCGAATGGATATCTACCTGATCAGTTCTTGCAGGATACATGCAATAAACGCACAGATCGTTGGGGAGGAAGTATTGAGAATCGCGCGAGATTTCACATCGAAGTCACAAAAGCCGTCATCGCAGCCGTCGGAGCCGATAAGACTGGAATGCGCCTCAGTCCCTACAGCGATTTTCTAGGCATGCTCATGGACGACCCAGATCCTCAGTTCCAGTACCTCATCGAAAAACTCAAACCTCTAGGTCTAGCATACCTACACCTTATCGAAGCACGGATTCGCGGTAATGATGATGCGGATTGCGGTGGTCAGCGGACAGTGCGGTGGATTATTGAGCTGTGGAACAACACAAGTCCTGTGATCCTGTCGGGCGGCTTCAAGAGTGATTCAGCTAGAACCGCTGTTGATGAGACGTACGAGGGATACGATGTTCTGATTGCTTTTGGGAGATATTT
The DNA here is from genome assembly GCA_013755755.1 of Fusarium sp. NRRL 25184. NCBI lineage: Eukaryota > Fungi > Ascomycota > Sordariomycetes > Hypocreales > Nectriaceae > Fusarium > Fusarium sp. NRRL 25184. The sequence goes on along the minus strand of JABSSZ010000029.1, from coordinate 34,521 downwards.
TGTTGCGAACCCGGATCTTGTGTTTCGTTTGCAGACGGGTGTTGGGTTGGAGGGATATGATAGGACGTACTTTTATACTCCCAAGATAGCGAGGGGGTATACTGATTATGCGTTCAGTCAGGAATTCTTGAACAGGAATACTGCAAAGGTGTAATATATGCCAATGAAACTCAGACAAAACCTGGATTAGTATTGTTATCAGGCCGGTAAATCGCCTCACTACATGCATTGTGTTCTGTGACGAGAGGCCCTAGGCTTGTGATTGGTTGCTCACTACATTTGATCAAGTGACCTGTCTGAACTGATTAACCAGAAAGCTCAGCAGACGGAAGTGGCCGGTGTAACAATTCGAGAAGCGATGGAAGCCCTGTCACGAAGATGAAAGAACTAATCGTGACGTGATGAACATGGGCACTGTGGTCCTACAATGCAGCCATATTCTGGAGAGGCACAGGATATCAGTATTACCACGTTTCAATGTGAATGTATGTTTAAGACAATATCGCGTGGCTGTTTATGACTCCCAAACCTAAAGCTGTCCTACACAGACGTCTTGCACTTCTGACTACAGCCAATGAAACTACTATGGCATGTTCGTGAAGTTAAGGCCATTAAATCGCAATAGCAAACATACAATACACAGATTCAATATGTTTATTATTCATATCCCATTTCAACAACCACAAGGAAGCTTGTACTCTTAGTGTAGACACCAGATCACGAACAGCCAGAAAGTATAAAAAGCGATTCTCTCCAAGCATAAACCTTGCTCCTTAAACATTTCAAGACCTTTACTAAACAAAAAAGATACTATCAACATTGCCAACTTATATATTTTGAAACCCTAAAGATGTGCGAAATGGAAAACACAGAAGTCCGGCTCGCGGCTTGCTCCGATCACGTCCTCGTCGCTTGCTGCGATTGGAGAACGTTTACAAGAAAAGACGGAACTACTTATCGCATAAAGGTTCAGGACTGTGGCTCTTGTAATTGCGTTTATTCTAGCAACTACATTCCGAAGAAATAGTCACCGAATGGTCGGTAAATGTCTTTGGTTGGAGGATGGTCCTAACTTTGGATGGAGGAGGATAAGAATGAGTCTTTGAGGAGAGATAGTGGACCTGACTATTGGAACGAGCGATGTTATCTCAGGTTATTACAATCGTTAGCATGCAAATGACAGGGTCTGTTTATGTATTTAATTATTAAGGAACTGAGAAATACTGGAACTCCGGCAAAGCTGCAGAAGTCTGCCCTCTGCAGTTAAGTGCTTCTTCGAAACTAGATGAGCTTGGTTAGCACTTAAGATAGCCAGATTGTGAAACGTACTTATCTACAGAAATAACGGCGTAATACTGAAAGATATTTGGCCTTATTTTGGTCTAGGGTTCCCGATTCTGGTAACTGGTCTTCCGGTCGCATCCACTGACCAGAACTGCCCCTCAGCTGTGCCTAAATGGTAATGGGACATTGATCATGACAGCTGGGCCATCACCCCAAGCTGCCAGTAAAATTACAAATGAATTCATCGTTCTTGAAGGGTGGTGGCTTGCATAAAATATTGATTGATAAGCAAAAAGCACGGCTATGTGACAGGGCACGCATGAAGCTTTGCTAGTTTAGCACCTCTCACCGGTCATAATATTGATCTTCTATGTCTCGCCATTGCATGAAAGGTGGGGGCTGAGGCTTGAAAATCAGGTCAGGTGTTTTCAGCCGCTTCGGAATACCCGAAATGCACAGCACAATGGTCAGTGGAGGAATCAGGCTCGGCTTTCTGTCATTTGTATCCTTTCACTCTTGAGTATGGTGTCTAGGTTTTGCCCGTATAATAGAGGTACGTGGCGTGCTTATTTAAGAGCGACCTGGTTTATGTCGGCCATCCTCCTCTCCTATTAGGCGGGGGCAAATAAGAGAATATTTTAAATCATCGCAATAAGGCTGCACTCTTGCGGCTCTGTGAGCACCGCGGTTCGTAGGGGTGATAGACTAGCCATCATCCTGCATTTGAGGCCTACCACCTTCCCCATATCACCTGCATATCACTTCCTTGCCATCTACAACGCGTGGGGGGTACCTTGGACCTGCTCATATGACCAAGACATACGCTCCATTTACAAAACTTGAGTATTTATCTACTGCGAATAAATAAAAATATATCTGTCGTAATCGGAAAATTCAGATTTGCCAACCTCACCTGCATATCGTATGTCCAAGAATACCCAATAACTCACTTTTAAGTAATAAAAGCGTTATATCGTCTCAATAATACGCTTCAACGATGAGCCACGACACTTTGCACCCAGAACCTGGCTCAGGGTCTGGCTCAGAGTCAGACTCGGGACTGGATAGTATTATCTGCAAAAGTTGCAAGACGAGCCAATACTACAACGGCGCAGAGAAAGATTACCTGCCAAGGGGCGTCCTGAAGAAACTCGTCACTCGTGAAATGGTTTACAGAGAAATGAACGTTCAGAGAACACAAGAAAATGAAGAACTAGTAGACTTCATTATCGATAGAGCAAATAAAGTCTTTGCGCTTACTTGCTCAATCATCAATGGCAAGAATTTATGTAAGGCAATGAAGGTGTTTCACGCTACAGGCTTTGACGACAAAAGCCTTCCGGTTGAAAAAAAGAAACTTATCGATGGTGAAGGGCACAAAAGCACCACTGCAGACCCAAGATGCGAGGTGTTGAACTCAGAGGCTTTCAAACCTAAGCTCTGGACAACACGGAGGTTGTTTGACTTTTACAATAAGCAATGGCAGTTCCTCGCACCAGTCTTTGACGACAAGAGTTTCATCTACGAATTGGATGAGAGGCTAATACTGCCGTTCAAACTTGTTAAAAGCGAGGCGAAGCAGGGCACTTTCGGAGAGATATTCCAGGTGGAAATACACCGTGAGCATTTGAGCGACTCTCTATTTCAGGTGAGTCATCATGCAAAGGAGAAATGCTTCTCTTTAATAACACAATGGCCTCAGAAGAATGGCAGAAGAATCAATGTTGCCGTCAAGGAAATCAAGACCGGCCCTTCAACGCAAGACGACGCGGCCGAGGCGTTCAAGATCGAAGCTAATGCACTGTCGAATTGCAGGCATGTTAAGCACCCGAACATGCTCCCGTGCCTTGCAGCTATTAAAATGGGCTTTTCACACTATTTCCTTTTTCCATGGGCTGACGGGGGCAATCTTCGAGACTTTTGGCAAAGCGAAGCCTCTCCCAAATTGTCCTCCAACCTCATGATGGATGCTCTCCAGCAGCTCTGCGGGCTCTCAGAGGCCCTGGAACTACTTCACGGCTATAACTCCCAGGCTCATGCTGATCCAAGCACCACTCGTGAAGACGGGGGCGGGATTCGGCATGGGGACCTCAAACCAGAGAACATTCTGCGGTTTAGAAGCTCTACTCCATCAGCCCTTGGGACTTTGAAGATAGCGGATATGGGCCTAGCAAAACACCACGAAGTAAGCACAAGACTTCGCCAGAACATGACGAGCACCAAATACGGCACGCTCCGCTACGAGCCACCAGAAACGGCAGTCAACAAAACTCAAGCCACGTCGCGACTCTATGATGTATGGTCCATGGGTTGTATTATTCTTGAATTCGTCGTATGGCTTCTAGATGGTCAAGAGGGGTTGGATAACTTCAACGATTCTATCCGTGGAGGTGAAAAACATGAATATGATCCTCCTTACTACATAACCCGTGGAGCCGCTGATCAGATGGTTGCGCTTGTCCACCCAGTTGTCATGCAACAGCTAGATGACCTTTCACGGCGAACTGAAGCCCAGGCTAACGGATCAGCTCTTGGAGACCTTGTTACTATCGTCAAAGAAAAGCTTCTCATCATCGATCTTTCATCAGAAGACAGAAATACCCCAGAACCATCTGAACATAGCAAAGGACCCAAAATAACCCACACAAGATCACCCTCCGACGAGGAATCAGGAGTACCCCGTCGAGTAACGGCAGGGCAATTGAGACAATCGCTGACCCAGATCTTGGACAGGGCTAATAAAGATCCGACATACCTATTCTCAGGACACATAGTGCAACCACGACCACTTACTCCCATTCCGTTTAGAACTGACAGCAGCAGTAGTTTACACCCGGATATGGCTAAGAGGATGGTACAAAGAGAGAAACCAGTGACTAGTCTTGCTATCACGCAGATGAAAGGAAATGTGAGTGTATCCCTCCACAGAATTTGAGGATATTATTGACAGTGAGACCTTGCAGCCAGTGAGTAAAACCTTATATTAATAGCTCAGATAACTGTATACTTACAATGATAGGATGTAAGTAATGACCAGACTTCCTCTACTGAATTATAGCTAACTGTCTTGTAGTATGTGAGTCGCGAACACTAATGATAGAAGCAACTTTAATAATGACTGTTGTTGGCAGGCGGTAAGATCAATACAAGGCTCTAACATATTCGGAGGACTGACTGAAATCAGCACGTAAGTTCATGTAACTCCACGTTGGTGATATAACTTCGTTGACGCTAGATGATTAGAGAGTGAGTTGAAAGTCTGATTCTTTATTGAGATGTAGCTAACGATATAAAGGATGTATGTATTGTTTCGTCGAATCCCTCGATTTAGACTGAACTTGCATAGATTGACATCAAAGTCTGGGACTTTATCGTCGACAATGAGTTCGCCAAGAACTTTCTCGGGTCATCTTCTACCAGACCAACGCCAACAGTTGCCAATGAAAAAGAAAGTGACACGCTCTGCAGAAAATGCGCGGCATTGGACTTTTGGACACCCGATTTCAGAGTCCGTGACAGACTATCTGATTTGAAAAGCGGAATACACCAGTGTCGCTGGTGCGCAATGAGATGGGAAGCTTCTAAACATCTCGAAGGAACGACCGAAAGCGTTGTTTTCAGTAGAGTTGGTTCGGTGATCAAGTTGAACGAAACTGATCCTCCTGTCTTCTCTATATTCAAGCCTGACGGTAAGCTCAACCTCCCGTTAGTCCTCCTTTGTACGACTGGGTGTGGCTAACCTATGTCAAGACTTTGAAACGCCTTCGCCTATTCAGATTGGACGACCGAGAATCCGTGCCAGCCCGCGAGAAGCGGACCATTTCCGCCTCATCAAGCGGTGGCTGCAGGTGTGCGATGAAAACCATGATGCTTGCAGACGAGACTCGCGAGCAAAGAAAGCTTCCCCTCCTCATATATCTGCCTATGAGGTGGATTCGGTTGAGTCGGTGGTCTCCCGTGATCTCCAAAGTCGCAAAGGAGCTCAGTTGCCGACAAGACTTCTTGACGTTGGAACTGAAGACAGTCCGAAGATTCGTCTTTGCAATACTCAGAACGAAAATATCCCCGTCGAAGTCGAGTATATTGCTCTCTCACACCCTTGGGGAGAAGCTACTGTCTTGAACCCACACTTTTGTACTACTACGTCTAATGCGATGGCTCACTCACATGAGATCAAATTCGAGGCGCTTCCGAATACTTTCAAGGACGCTGTCTGCACAACCAGGGCCTTAGGAGTTCAGTATCTTTGGATCGACTCCCTCTGTATTATTCAAGGCCCTGGTGGCGACTTCATCACTGAAAGTAGCCGCATGGAGCAAGTGTTTAGCTCAGCCTACTGTGTAATTGCGGCCAGTCGTGCTTTAGGGCAGTGTGATGGTTTCCTCAAAGACAGAATCAAATCATCCGAAAACGACTATGTGACTTTCTCACATAAAAACAACCAACCATTTTATGTGAGTCGTTATTTAGACGACTTCAACAATGACGTTCTGGAAGGATCGTTGAACAAGAGAGGCTGGGTGCTTCAAGAGCGTGCTCTTGCTCGGAGGACTATATATTTTACAGACAAGCAGACATATTTTGAATGTGGAGATGGGGTTCGATGTGAGACACTAACGAAGATGAACAAGTGAGTCTCTTACACCCAGCCTATATGAGTCAAGCCATGCTGACCGTGACAAAAGCCAGCTTGCAGCCCTTCTAGGTGACCCAAACTTCCCTCAAAAGGCCATCATTTCGGCAGTAGCTCCACAAGAAACGACACGAGGGCAGAGAATCCTGTACTATCAAGATCTCTACAAGACTTACTCTAAACTTGGCTTCAGCCATTGGGAAGACCGCTCTGTGGCCATGAATGGGTTGGAACAAAGACTGGCCTGGGGCTTCAAATGTCGAGGCAAATTCGGTATTCTAGGCGACTCCATTCAACCAGATCATAAGAGTCTTCTGCACAGGAGTTTACTTTGGATCCGTGTTATTAACAAAGACTCTCTACGCAAGATAGAATTCCCTCCTCATCGAGAGAAAGTACCGACCTGGTCGTGGATGGCCTTTCAGGGAGAAATCGACTACTTCAGTGTCCCCTTCGATCAAGTTGACTGGGACGCAGAGTTGAAGTCACCATGGCACGCTATGGAAACCAAATCCACAGGCCGTTCCGGAATACCGTCTATTCGAGCAAGAGCATATAGGCTATCTCTTCGAGAAACCTCCTCAGATGTCAATCTTGTGTTCAACTCCCGAGACCAATTACAGCCACCCATTTCCAGCGCACTATGCGTGGTCGTCGGAAGGGCAAGGGGGCTTGTTCCTGAAGAGAGTCGAATCCACTATGTGCTACTTGTTCGTCCATCCGATTCAATGGGTTCTTCGATGAACGTTGAGGCTTGTGAAAGGGTTGGTGCGGGGAGCCTGCCTCGGGCGTCCATTGACTTCCAACACCCTGGATACGATGTTGCAATTTTTTGAAAGGCAATGCACAAGAATGAAACCTTATTTTATCTTACTGTTGGGCGTCTCTACTATTCTGAACTTATAATTGAAACAAGAGTATTCAGGTCTTGTCATACACCGCAGAATGAAAACACATCTATTTAGAAGCTCTCGGTCGGGCCTTGATTGCATACTGGGGGTCCTCCTTGCATTTAACATACATCCCCTCTAAGAGATAATGCAACCTGCCACTGTTTATACGCTTGTGGCTGCCTGCATGATGATACTCAACGACGAGAAGGTTTTCTTGAATGACATCTAGGAAATCATGAACAAAGTCAGAACATTTCGGGTTGGAATGTGCATCTCTGATAAACTGTAAACGAGAATTTTAGCCAAGCGCAATATAAATCGAGTTACTTCCTGATAGTCATACCTTTGTTACCGCTGGTTTAATAGTAGCATGTCTTCTGCGACTGTCAAGATCATAGTAGGGGTTGTCATGGCAAAGATTTATTCCTGGCCCACATGAAGGAGGCTTTCTGGCAATGCTCATACTTCTTACCAGCTTCCATCCACCTAGAAGCCAACCGAGAAACTCCAGATATAAGCATCCTATGGTCCAGATATCGTACGAGCGACTGATGGTCCCATCTTGAAGCTCCCATTCAGGAGGGCGGTAGTAGGGCGACGAAGCGACATGGCTATTGCGTATGCCTGATCGGCTCTGTGTGGAATGAAACTCCGAGACGCCAAAGTCGCAGATACGCAACGTACCAAGGCCTTGATTTGAGTCGCGGTACCATAAGATATTCTCTGGTTTGATGTCGCCGTGACGACCATAGAGCTTCTTGAACGAGGAATTTCCCGTGCCGTTCTGTTGCTCTAGGCTACCGTAGCGGTGGATTTGCTCCAGGCCACTAGCAAGACCGACGCACTGCTCAGCCAGCCACAACACATTTTCCAGGCTAAACTCTGGCTCGCTGTGGCGGTCCTTCCAATATCTCAGGAGATCACAGTCGGCCCAGTCAAAGATGAGATAGTTCTCGTTCAGCTGGCAATACGCACCGAGAACGGAAACAAGGTGGCCATGATTTGTCTTGCCTAGCTTAGCCAGCATGTCAAACTCTGCTTTGAACTGCTGGTAGTTCTTTGAGTCTAGCTTTTTAACGGCGAAAGCGGTGTTCTTCTTCTTTTCGATGTTAGTTTACTAGATGGACATGGGAGGATGATCGCGACGTACATCGGACACTTTGAGGTTATGATGATCGGCGTGTATGTATCTCTTGGAGACTTTCCCGAACCCGCCGTGATATTCCTCGATCTCTTGGTATCCAGAGAGAGGGTTCCTTGTGACAAAAGGAAGAACAGCTGCATCTTGCAAATCATAAATCTTGACTTCGCCGTCTTGCCCACGGTTGAAGAAGGGCGCGTTGACAGCCCATTGCCACTCCTCAAAATTCATCTTGGCAACCAATGACCATCCCTTAAAGGCCTTGATCCGTCTGCCACCCCGCCTTGGACGGAGGTCGACAGCCGGAAGCTTCCCTTGAGGATTCAGATTCTCCTTTCGAAAAGGAAGAGCACTATCATCGATCTGTTCGTCCAGGAAATTTACTATGCATTGCGACTTTTCTGTGAGGACCAAGATTGTGAAGATTATGACATAGGATTTGTTCTGGGAGTCTTGGGAGAATATCTGGCGGACGTATCGCTCGATCATGCTGTCGCGATCCTCACTAGAAGGAATGTACAAGCATTCGTGCAAATGTTGCCTCACAGATTGCTCATTAATAACCTTCCTGATGTGGCCACGAGGAATGAATCCTTTTCGTCCATCATGGAACTTATGGTGGTCTGCCAGAAGCTTGTCCTGTAGAGGGGCTTCTAATGGCAAGTCACCGTCAGTTTCCTCATCGGAAGTATCAACAACCTTGCTCCACTCAAAATTTCCGAGATCAGAGATTACTGAAGGTTCTTTCTTGGATTCGGGATGAGAGCCAGTTTCATGGACAGATAGCCCTTGGCCCCTGAGAGCATCGCGGTTGGCAGGGTCTAGCGGCTGCAGGGAGTTTGAATCCCCCTGTATTCCCGTCAGCCACGTTAAGATTGTTTGATTCATTATTGGAACAAACTCACACAATCAGCAGTCTCAAGAATTGGAGCGTTTTCGTAAGACGGAACTACCTGGAGTTTTGGTAATTCGACCGGATATGGAGTCTCGTCGAACGACACCGAACTGCGGCGAGAAAGGAATGTCTTTTCAGTGGCGGTATTCTCTCTCACACTGAACACGGAGTCAGCGTATGACGAGTCAGCATCGGGCTCGGCAGCTGCCCGTGCATTGTTGTTATTGTCTAAGAATCGAGGCATGGCGCAGCGATTGACTCAAAATAAACAATGAGTCGACCGCTGAAAGAATGACAAGAAGGACATCGTAGATTGGAGCGATAAAGGCCTTTTTTTAACCACTGAAGTTCCTCGTAATGCATTATTGTCAAACGAGGCTCTGCCTTGAAAGTCCCATTTAGCCTAACGATTGGTTTCAACAGGTCATTTGGGGGCGGCCTCAAGCGATGCACACCCTCAGGCGGTCAGTTCAGGCGATCATGGTCATTTTCAGTGGCACTGCGGTTGAAGGGGGGGTGCCATGCGTGGCTGTCCTAGAGCCTTATTTGATGGGAGCAGGCATGTGGTGGCGGTGTAATAGGACTTTGAGACATGGGGGTTGAAAATACATAACGCGCAATCTCTTCCAATTTGTCTGCTATACACATATAGCACTCATTTTGCATTCCTTTCGCAAGATTATAGCTGAATTTACAAATTAAACGCCTCGGAGCCTCGGAGCTTACTGGTGCACACAAAAGGATATCCTTGCTTTTCCACTTGCGCACTGGTGAGTGGTTGGTCATAAGTCGCCTCTGGTGAAACGGAAGCACTTTTCTAAGGCCACCAACTGGGCAACAACAGAGGATAAAAGCACACGGTCGTGTCTTCGTCATAATTCTAGCAGTTTCGAAAACCAATTCATCACATATTCACCAGTAACGATAATCTTAATCTTGAGAGACCAGATTCCCACCAAGACCCCAAAATGCCCTCTATCAACTCAAGCACATTGCAACATCTGCCGCAAGATTACCAGATCGGCGAATTCCAGGACTTTGACAAGGAAAACATTAATCCGGGGAAACTCGTGTCTTTACTGAGGAAGATGTTCGACGAGGGAACGTATGAGCTCCATGTAAGTACTAGCAAAACACTCCGAGGTCTTGATTAACTCATCATACCTAACAACTTGCTAGATGGTCCATGACGTCCTCAGCGTTCGGGCACCGCGGCCTCTCTCAACCGCCGAGGTCAACTGCTGTAAATGACTCAAACTACGTCCGACACAATATTGAACTTGCCTCTCTATATTACCAATAGAGCGCTTGTACAATAATGCCCTCTAAATATGAACTCTTGTGCTGAAGGAAATTGTCGAAATCTTTACAGAAGCATGTCTTTCATCTATTCTATCATCAAATTGGGTTAGCCCTAACTCGCCAGTATCTCAAGAGATTGGATTTACACCATCTCCTTTTGTGGTTATTTCCAAATGAAGACCTGGAGCCTCATCAAATCAAACTCATATACCTTCCCTTTTCTACAACATTGTTCTCTTGTTCTCTATATACTGCGCAATCGTTTGGCATTTATAATGTTTCAGTTTCTATATGTGGTCGAGATCTTTGTACCTGTAATGTAGTTAGCTACTTCTTCCATTCTTTTACCTAGGTAATATATGAGTTTGACAAGCATTGCTAGCAATTTAATAAGGACCAAGGTGGCCAGTCAGTGAAGAGCCATATATGAAGGAAATGGTGCCTTTCTGATGAAGGCATACTGCATCATATAGCGTGAAATTAAACCTTAGACGCAGCGAGTTAGTTGACTTGATACCGATTACAGAGCAAGTGCCTCATCTTGGGGGCTTTTGTTAATTATGTGTCGACTTACCAGAAACCATAAATTCTATATGTCTAGCTAATAGTAAAACTCGGGACATCCTTGCTTCTTCTAAATTTGGTCTCGTTAAGCCCCAAGACTATTATCAATCTCGCCACTGCCGACCGAACTAGCAATTGCCTGTCGCTTTCACTCGCGTTGTCGTAGTTTTCTGCCTCCCTTTCACCGATATAAAAACCTCTCTGTTGTTGTTCAGTAGATAAGCAATGTGATATCATTCAGCTAAAAGGATTTATTGGTATCCATTCCTAATAAAATAGTGGCTTGTTAGCCAATAGAAACAATAACTTTGTTACATTCTGACGGGGTTGACGAGATGAAGATGATATTCTTAGCAACTTCCGAGGCAGTGAGTTGTATAGAGTAACTTGATACGGACTAGAGCTGACACGATATGGAAATCCATTTGATTCTCCAGCACAGACCAATTAATTTATTGTCGCAAATCTATTTTCTTCAATTCCTTCAACATATTTTTCTATTGTTGACTAATTTTGTGTGACTTGCTGATCAAAATGGAGATAATACCCGTTTCATGGAGTGACCAGCCCAACCCAACCTCCGCACCCGAACATTCTTCATAACAGACCATCCTCTCGACGAACAAATCCTGAAAAATGGTCTAGATGAGCTGATTAAAAATCACTGGCGAAAGCTAGGCGCTCGTCTTTTCCCATCACAAGGGGATACACGCCTGGAGTACCGTTTACCGCATGTTTTCCCAGAAGACTACGAGCTCTTCAAATGGTCATCCTTCAGCACTGGTAATTCTTATGGCGAGACTTATGAACTGTCGAAGATCCTACATCCGGGCGATGGTATAGCCTTTTTGCCAGATATGGAGACGATAGACGCGCGGTTGAGACCGCAAGATTGACCATTTGAACGAAAAGACGAGACGCCTAATTCGCCGTTGTTGTATATCCACTTGACTAGGTTTTCGGATGGAGCTGTTCTTGCAATGAGTGGTCCCCATGTCTTTGCTGATCAAGGCGGATTGGCCAACATCGTCAAGGCGTGGCTTACTGTTATTGAGGGGAAAATACCGCCCGAAATGGTCGGGTACAAGGATGATGTGCTGGGAGGTGAGAAGCTTTCCAAAATTGAAGCTGCCCCGCGTGATCGGATCGGACGGATGCGTATACGCAGCATGAAGGAGCAGGTGTTGGTGATTGGAAGAATTGCCCTCGACGTGATAAGAGACAGGAGAGAGGAGTCTAGACTTGTTTTCCTGCCAATACAGGTGGTGCAGAATTTAAGAGACAAGGCCAGAGATCGTTTGGATGGGAAACACATTTTGGCGAATGAGATCAGCAACGGCCATATCATTACCGCCATCTTCACAAAGGTAGATTATCAACGACTCAAACGCAAGTCTACCATGCTAAGGATGCCGAATAGCTTACTAGGATCAATTACGAGTCCAATTACGACATTTCGCTATCCTCAACCATCAACTGTATGTCCATCTGCCCATTAAAGATACTAGCTAACGAATCAGTACGAGATCGAATCCCCAAACTTCAAGGCGAAAAAGGTGAAGGATTCGTTCACAACGCCGTACACTATGCAACAGCCAACTTCGCTATCAATCCCTCCACAGAGCTAGACGAGATTGCTCTCCAGAACCGAATAGCCGTCAACCAAGCCCTAGAGGAATCGGAAGTTAAAGCTGGTGTTAAGACTATCCGGGAACTTGCTAAGGCGAATCAAGTCATGCTTATCTGCGAACCCCATCACAAACTCTACAGCTCTTCAAACTGGAGCGGTTCATGGCAGGGTATCGACTTTACGAAAGCAGCGCCTAAGTTATATGACTTGTCAAGCCATAGGAGAGAGATGGTTGTTCTTGGACAGAGCAAGACACTCAAAGCGCCGATGAGATGTCAGTTCACTGTCATGTAGAGGTGGAAGATACTGATTTGCTTATAGATCGTGCTGTGATCATGTGTCGAACAAGTGAAGGGTTTTGGTGTGACTTTGCAGCTCCAATCAAGACAATCGCTTTGATTGAGAAGTTCTTTAGGTAGGATCCTTTATTGGGAATTTTGTTAGAGGAAATGGAATTCTTTGGCACTTCTAAGAGTCAAAGAACGCGTCGCAAGTCAAACTGTAGAGTCCTGTGGCTGATGTTATTTTTTATTTGGCTGCAAGCAAGAGCGGGTCCTCGGTGAGAACAATAGCTGATCTCTTAGCCATAGGTTTCATGTTAATTATTAGAGAAGATATCCATTGCCTATATAATTTACCTTCCTTCTTGTTACTTTAAATTAAGTTAATTTTAACCTTGGCTAAGATAGGGTCAGGCTTGTATATTTGGCAATGGCTTAACACTAGGTAAATTAACAATGTAGTTTATGGCCATTTAGCGTTTCTATCATTCGAGATTAAGATGTATTATTCCTGAAAATTCCATCGTCAATCAGGGTCTATAGCATCTTCCGTTTTCCCGTAAGATGAAGCTATTCTGTAGCGCTAAGCACGGTTAGTGGCCCAATCTCCTTGGGCCACGTCATTAGCTGAATGCATGGGTGCTAAATGAGTGCGGCTGAGTATGATATTATCAGGGATTTGTTTGCGAAGCGCAATTTTGTGAACTTCCTTTTTTTTTTTATAATTCCCAGACATTTCTTCGCGTTAGATATATTTTGCTATCGCCTACTCAACCGTCGCACTTCCAAATTGACCTGTGGCGTATCTCGAAATCCATAATGCGGTTGTTAGATGCAAATACCCTCGAAGTGGTGGAGTTCATGGATCATAATGTTCCGGAATATGCGATTCTTTCCCATACGTGGGTTGCAGGACAAGAAGTTTCTTTACAGGACATGCAGATGAAAGAAGGCACAGAGCGATCAGGCTATGACAAAATCAGAAAGACATGCGAGTTGGCTTTACAGCATGACCTTGCTTACGCCTGGGTCGATACCTGCTGTATCGACAAGACCAGTAGCGCGGAACTGTCGGAAGCTATCAACTCGATGATGAGTTGGTATCAACGCTCTAAAGTGTGCTATACCTATCTCGCCGATGTACCACCAGGCACCGATATTCACCAGCCGGGATCTGCATTTGCGAAGAGCCGTTGGTTTGAACGAGGTTGGACCCTACAAGAACTCTTAGCACCGTCGAGGCTCATCTTTCTCTATGACGATTGGACCTCCATGTCGGAACGTGACGAAATCGTCGATCTTATTACACAAGTTACAGGCATAGATCAGACCTTCCTAACAGCTCCACTCACTGAGAATGAACGCAACGCGTCCAGAGGGAGTGTTTTGCAATCTAGGCTCCATTCAGCAAGCATTGCCGAAAGGATGAGCTGGGCTTCGAAACGGGAAACAACTAGGATCGAAGATACAGCATATAGCCTTCTGGGTATCTTTGGTATCAATATGCCTCTACTCTATGGCGAGGGCCCAAATGCATTCTTGCGATTGCAGGAGGAGATCATGAAGCATTCGGATGATCAAACTTTATTGGCGTGGTCTTTTCAAAAGGACGACCTAGAAGAATCGGGAGTCCTAGCTACCTCTCCAGCTGCATTCTCGGAATGCAAAGATTTCATTCCTTGCAACGTGGGAACGCCAACCCCGCCATTCCAAATAACCAACAAGGGCCTTCGCATCGAGATGCCAATTTCCGGTGACAGCTTCAAGCACGGGAGATATGGGCTGCTGCAATGCAGGACAAAACAAGACCCTACGAGGATGATTGCCATTCCATTGGAAAGTGGCGGAAACGGCCTCGACGTGCGACGCAAGAAGCCATTATGCAATCTGCATTATCGGTACTGGTCAGCATGGACATTGACCTCAGTTAACCTACTCCCGAGTTTCTCTATTGCGAGTAGCATAACCGAGTCGCCAAGCTACACAGTCTTCTTGAAGGACATCCCCGAAACATTCTACATTGCAGAAGTCTACCCACCGAGCTCGAGATCCCCACGTGAATCAAGGATAGTCATGACAGGAACACCTGAGAGCAAGGGCGAATTCGAGACGATTACAATGGTTCTGCTCAAGAGCTCCACCAGCGATGTTGATCCGATGGTTATAAGAATCATTGTCGAATTGCCCCCTGGCGAATCCGACTTTGTGGCGAGCTCCACCTTTGTCGAGAACTTCAATCTCCAGCCGCCCGAAGCGGGACACTCGGCGGGACAATTTTCCAACAACGTCTCTCTTGCAAGCACGTGGCACAACACCAAAGACTTACGGTTTCCGTATTCGACACTAAGGCCTGATAGTATGAAACTATGGCCTCATAGTATCTATGTCACAAACTGTCGCTGCGAGCACCATTTCGGAAAGACACTTGTTCTAGCATCAGTGAGGAAGGAAGGCATAGAAGTGAAAGGAACAACACCAAAACGAGGCCCCAAAATGATATTCCAGGATTGGGATGTCGAGCCTGATATCTGGAACGCAGATGAAAATCTGCCAGAGCTAAAAAGAGGATGGGCAAAGGACCTTCAACGCCTATCTTACCATTGTCGGAACAGTCTTCGTGCCGCTGTTCGGTCACTTGCCCTTTCGCCTTGGATGTTCGAGTTTGTGATCGACCGACTAATCTCCAAGACTTACAAACAACTCAAGTCTACGATAAAGCATATTTCGAAATATTGGCAAGCCTATGTGGTTTTAGGTGGCAAGGCGCTGCTGTCTCTGATCTACAATCGCGGCATTGCCCAGCGGATTTGGCGGCAAATTAGGAAGATCATACACGCCATCCCATTTGCCAGACAGATTGGTGGGCTCCAGAAGACAGATGCGCTGGATGCTTTTCTTTTGTATATTTGTTGCAAATTCCTTCCCTCAGAATTACTATCCGCTGTTCTTAAAATGGACTATATGGTATTGCTGGTCATATTACTAGGCTATAGGTACCGTCGGGCGCAGTCTGATAATGGGCTCGAGTATATCTACTGCCTTGGGTTAGCAGTGTGGAATGTTCCGAAGCGACAGAAGTTATGACGGACGTAGAGATGTAAAGCATGGTCTTATTCAAGTCACAGATACCTTGCTCACTAATATAATCATTCTAGTATTGTTGATAGTCTATTAATAAAGATAACTATAATTATTAAATAATTGATCTAATAACAAAAACCAAGAAACAAAACTGCTGATGCCAATGTTGATGATGATGAGACAGAACTACATTCTATTATGGTATTCCTATTGGCTCTCCGTTCTAGGCTAAATTGATTCAATTCTTCTATTTCTTAACTAATGCCGAATCCGAGTCGGTAGCGTCTCGGCCTCTGATTATTATTCATTATTATACATTATACAGAAATGCCTCGGCTCTCGGCCCTCGGCATGTATAGCCCATGGCTCTCTCCGCAACGTAATCTGCCGAATAACAGGAGCTCAAGTTAAGCTTGTCATTATCTTCTATCCTACTGAATCCTCCAAATTCAGTTGTTATCAACGTCAGCTCAATCTTTAGGTTTATTAGATAAGAATTGCTATAGAGGCATGACCTTCGCAATATTTGATTTCCTAGATTTTCGTCGACCAATAGATAGATCCATGCAGATGCGGTGAAACCAGTTTCGCTTATAAGATCTCCTCTTCAGCATAGAAACAATTAGGCCGGGCCAGCATCCTCGCAGTATACTGGATGATAAATCTACTATAAAGCAATATTTCTATTAAATTTCTGCTTTATCTTCACAATTCAATATCTAGAGAGCCGCTTTATTGATCTGTTTCAGTGGTCGTAAGATACATTGCTGTGTCATGTCCGCGACCATGTTACCGTACTGGTCCCAAAGCTTGCTCTCCGAGTACGTGCGCCCGTTTCCACCGGTGACAGTTTTCATCTCCCTGAAGTGCCAATTTTCCAAATTTAGGTCTGGCGTAAAGAATCGCAGCGCAAAGTCGAGGGTGGAACACGCCGCCGCATCGTCGAGAAACATGCCGCTGTGTGCCAACGGCAGGAAAGACAAGGCCCCATCTAACATGAATCCGACTGCTGCGTAGTGATCATGTCGCAGCTGGAGTGGATGACGGCAATGGAACCAATCAGCTGATGTCTTGGACGTGATGGAGACGCCATCTTGGGGCGTCTTGGCCTTCTTTGCTAGGCCATTGAGGTTATTCGATGTAACTCCTTCGGGGGCCCCGCGATACTCGAAAAATCGAGTCAAAAGGTTGAATTGATCCTGGAATTGTTCAGCCTGACCTGCGGACACAGTGCCCTTTTGGATCATGTCTTCGATCGCTTCCGTTATGCTGAGACAATTCTCGACAGGGGAATAGGACCTATCCGGGGAGGGCGAGTACACTAGGAGAGATTGCTTCTCTCGAACTTGAAAGTCGACCAATACGACCATACATATTCGCGTCTGTCCATCGTCTTGCTCCTGGCTGACTTCAGCTACCCTAGTCGCAAAGGTTCTCGTGTCTCGAACTCGGCGGACTGAGCATTGCAGCTTACGATCAGTCAACGCCGGGCCGAGATAATTTCCCATTGCTGAATAAAGGATATATTCCGAGGACATTGTCTGGCTTGCTGCTTGGATCGCAACGCCAATGGTGCATCCTCCGTATGCAATATTTTGGGTGTTTCCCATCCGGCCTGGGTTAACGGTACTGACGAAGTAGTCTGGGCCTAGCTTTTCCACCGAGATCTGCTGCTGCAATGTGGTAGCCATAATTGTCGTGAATCAAATGGATAATTTCTTATCTAGCGTTCGCGTGGACGGTGAGGAGATGGGTGATGAAGGTTTCTCGGGGACAAGAAGGGACACGTTCAACAAACGACATAATATAACTGACGGGGGTCGGTCTCTGTCGGTCGCTTTGTTAAATACAATCTCCCAAGGGCTTCTCCACTTACCTACGCGCTATTCCCCGGATATGATTAATGAGCAGGTCCGTCGGCATAGTTATATAATTTAAGGACATATGACAAATTTTAGCCTTAGGAGTTACAAAACTAACCCTTCTGTACTAGCTTATGGCAGTTACATAATCTGTCTTAACCATAACATTACAGTGTATTAAAGGCTGCTTTTTAAACCTAGGAGTTTTTCCACATCTCCCTACTGCAATCATTAGATGCCTGCAATTTATCTGAAACATTAGTGCTTATGCAAAAGGAAGTTGATTGGCTTTATTATATCTGTCTTATTATTTTATGGGTAACTTAGTGGTATAACTACTTCTGAAAGTAAAGGAACCGGAGTGGGCCGCACTATAACCGCGGCTAATGGTAATTTAAGCTTAATGTTTAATAATCGCAAACCTGCCTCTTATGGAGGAGTGTTGTATACTATTAAGGATAATTAGTTAATACTGCATTTCTACGCTGAATGTTGCAATAATCCTCTATATACCTCAGCTGTTGGTGACATCAGGTGTTTAATCCTTGATAAAGATATGGGAGGAATATTTATATAGCATGCTCTCTCCCTTACTACAATTATTAGGAACGCAGAGCAGCTTTCACAATGAGCACGACTGAGAAAGAACCTGGCCGATCCGGGCGGCCGCCATTCCAGCAGATTGGCGCCTCTCGGACGAGTTCAAGAGGTCTACCGGGGCAAGTCTAATAAAAGCTACGAATCTGATCGAGCTTGGGGCCATTTCGAAGAGCGGCATCCTCTCTTCTCCGAGCTAGATATTACAGAGGTTGTTTCCGCTTCTGACTTGCTAAGCAAATTGCAAAGCGGTAAGGTATCGGATGAAGAGGCAGCTATTGCCTTTTCTAAGAGAGCAGCAGTTGCAGACCAATTGGTAAGTTATTACAGATTCTTTACCAATGACTCCGGCCCTCTATTTAACGTTCTGAGATCGACTAAGTCTGCGTTTAGACATCATACTTGACGGAGACCTTCTTCGATCAAGCTCTCTCGAGAGCAAGATTTCTAGATGATTACTTGAAACGAGAAAAGAGGCCTATCGGTCCGTTTCACGGCCTGCCGATCAGTCTCAAAGGTAGATTCTGCGTCAAGGGTTCTGACAGCACCATTGGTTACGTGTCCTTCCTTAATCGTCCGCCAGCTATGAAAAATTCGACGTTGGTGGACTTACTTCTAGACCTCGGTGCTGTGCTGTACTGTGGCCTCTACGGCTTCAGGCCGACTGCAGACCGAATTCCTTTCGGCGGTCAGGTCAATCCCATCCTCGACAGCATTCCAATAATTACTCCGACAGCGGGACCGATGGCTTCGTCCTTCTCCGACTTAGAGCTGTTTTTCAAGACTATTCTCGACGCCGACCCCGCTCAATACGACAGCACTGCGTTCGTTGTTCCATGGATCTCCCCCAAGTAAGCATCCCCGATCCCGTAAAAAATCTTGTTCGGGGCTGGGAGAGACGCAGTCGGCCCCAAGTGTGTCGATCACCACACGACAAACCAGAAGATAACATCATGTTATTAGCCAATCGATTATTAATCCTCAAGATAATTGATGTCAGTTCATCCAGATCAACAAGGTTGGTGCGACACTGGTTACTACTGCGTAGAAAGCTGTCACAACTTAGGAGTCGAAAGGACTCAGGAATATTTAAACAGGCCTTGTCACTTAATTTATGATCTTGCAAGTAAGCTGAAAAGGCTAAATCGAATGGCAAGATTGACACCAGCCACAACGCTCGGCTTATCTACAAACCTCGCCTCTTGATCGACATAAGTGTCATGGTGCTCGATAGTCTACGAGGATCTTGCGCGGCAATTAAAAACAATAAGAAGAGCTTTAAGCTATCTTAAAACTATGAGCCACTGTCTTGGCTCACGATGATACTCATTTCGAAAAGAACGCTTCCAAAGCCTCGTTAACCACCACAGGGTGATGCAAAAACGCCCAGTGACCCGAATCAATCTCTTGGACCTCCAAGTTAGGCACCCATGGCTTCATTTGCGGAAGCATTAAGCGGGGCGCGGCGATGTAGTCTTTGGCAGATGCAAGGTAGAGCGTGGGATGATGCAGATACTTAGTCTCCTTTGCAATATCTGGGCCAGTTCATTAGTCGGTCTACTTATGACTCCAAGATATTTCGTTCGACTGTACCTTTCTCAGCCTCATAGTTGAGGTTCCGGGCGTTGGCTTTGTACCACGCCAACGTTGGTAAGCCGCCCAGTTCATCTGCAGTTGCTTCTCTGCGTATTCGGTGATCCTGATACCTTTTGTTAGCTTATTTACCCAGTTTATGTATGCTCAATTTCCGAACCTCTTCGCTCAGGTATTCACCCCAAGTTGCCCTTTTATCGGCTTTAACCCACTCCTCCAAAGCTCCAGGAGGACCCATGTGATCCTTCCACAAAGCTGTGTCTTGCGCGTATATCAAGGACAAGAGGGATTCTTTCTGAAAATTATGCCGCTTTAGTCGCTTGGTCGCCGATTGTTGATTGTAGTGAGAACTCACATGTTGGTTGAGAATTGCTTCAGCATCACTATTGCTGGTCAAAAACACCTGATAACCGAAAACAGGATATCCGAGGACTTGTTTTGACCGCTCGTTGACGAGTTCAATGTTGAACGGAGCCCCTGGCGGAGTGTACCCGACAGTGATAAAGGCAAGCTTCTCTATCCTTTCCGGGAAGTAGACTGCCAATCTCCCCAGCAGAGACGAGCCCCAGTCATGGCCCACGCCGAAAACGCGCTCAACTTGCTCATGATCTAGAATCTCGACAACATCCTTCGCCATATCCTTCAACAGATAAGCATCTACCGCAGCGGGCCGAGACGTGTGCCCTGAGCCTAGAAGATCTGGAGCAATGACGGCGTAAACAGCGTTGTGAAAATGGTCCAGTTGATGGTGCCATTCGTGGCCTATGGAAGGCCACCCGTGTAGGAAGAGCACGAAGGCCTTGGGAGCTGACGCTGGCCGCCGAATGATGTAAGAGTACTCATATCCTCTTGACACCTTGAACACGGGCATTTTAAGTTGAAGAAATGCTGTGGATAAATACGAGCGGGTATTTGTCGTCGAATGAGGCTTATCGGAACTGTTTCCAGTAAGTTCGTCAATGAAGAGGTATAAATCTAGATTCATATATACTTCTAAGCTTGTGCTATCTGAGATGCAGTCAATGAGAA
The DNA here is from genome assembly GCA_013755755.1 of Fusarium sp. NRRL 25184. NCBI lineage: Eukaryota > Fungi > Ascomycota > Sordariomycetes > Hypocreales > Nectriaceae > Fusarium > Fusarium sp. NRRL 25184. The sequence goes on along the minus strand of JABSSZ010000029.1, from coordinate 13,736 downwards.
TTAGTAATAATGCGGGGTTCGGTATTGGATTTATCAGCCTGTACAAAGTATATTGGCCTGATACGTGCATGCCTATTGGGTGTGTGTTTGGCTGTGCCACATCCAACACCAGAGGGTCTGTGTGAACGTCAGAGCACGAGAAAGATCTACACCAATAACAGCTTCAAGATCAGAGCTAGCACCAAATTTTCCTCCACAATTCTTTAAGTTATCTGTGGCTTATTGCTTGCCCATAGTTGACAGGTACAACGATGACCAGTCAAGCAAAGCCCACTACCACGCGGATCACCGCGATAGGTATGCATGGTGGTTCCCAGAAGGCCCAAAACGACATGGAGCTAAATTAGGGTACCAAGCGGACCTAATACACTCTATGGAGGCACATCTAACGAAGAACAAAGATAGAACTTGCTCGTTGCTCCCTTCCTCTCAGCCAACACACTATGAATCACTAATCGCTATACGCTGTAATGGCCAAGAGTTCGGTTTGCTATATGACCGGCACAGACCCTCGTGGGAGAAATGCGACAGGTTTCGTGTTCCGGGTTTCAAGTCTAGATAGATATGCGCCGCGCTTCTTGTGAACAGCACCTGCGTACTGTTAAAACGAATAGCATTAATGATCATAATAATCTTTAGTTGCGAGCTAAGCATGCCTAATATATCATCTAACCTTGATTATCTTGCGTTTCCCTTAGATCAACACCCACTTTCACGCCACTAACCCCCTGGTAGAGCAATGTAAGAGCTTCATTGAGGGCACTGAGACCACCGTCGACTTTCCGAATAGGAAGCGGAGTGAGTTTGTTTTCTTTGACCGCTGCTGCAAAATAGTCGTTAAATACCCATCTGAGAAGCTCTTCATTCTTCTTATCGCCAAGGGGCGCAGACCAGGAGCCAAATTTGCACGTAACCCCCTTAGGAAACGTTTCTGATGTAGAAGGAGGCAGAAGGGTGTATACATCCCCGCCGCCCTGAGAGCTCACAACTGCACCAGTAATGCACAAAGTACTTGGGATCGAAATTGTATCCACAACTAGTTCGTAAGGGCCTTCTTGAATCAGGGCTTTGATGATGGAATCTTGATCTTGGCTATGACTGACGACTTTGACGGCGCCTAAGGTCGAGACAAAAGCCTCATGTCTGTCCGAGCTTGTTGTCACAACATCATATCCTGCTTGAGTAAGGTATTGGATAGACAGACTGCCGACGCTCGATGTGCCTCCGTAAACCAGAACCTTTCGGCCTTTGGCTGCAGGCTTCCCATCGATGACTGGCCTGTCGAGTCCTGCACTGAGTATGAAGAGCCCAACCACCGTGCTTAAGTTACCAATCAAGCTTACGGCAGCACTGAGGTCTGCATTCCCGGAGAGTTTACTCGAAGTAATCTCCCTGGAAACAGAATATTGCTGGAATGCGCCGTACTTGTTTCCAATAGCCCCAGCAGTTTTCGCGGCCGCAACCTTGTCGCCAACATTGAATGCAGTAACCTTGTCACCGACGGCTACTATCGTGCCTCCAAAAGATGTACCCAAAATAGCAGGGTACTGCAGGGGAAATATAGCGTCTTTGGCAAGCTTTGTATCGAAGGGAGCAAGAGCAACTAGATCATTCTTGATCAGAAGCTCATGGTCATCGGGTTCCGGCGTGTCGACCTTCTGAACTTCAAGGGGACGTCTGGCCTCGGGCACAATGGCGGCTAAATGAGACATTGGAAAGAATTTGGATATGACGACACTGAAAGAGTAAAACAAAGCATGAAGATTTTTGGGTTGCTCACTTGAGTCTGTCTTCACTTATGCTGTCACGAAAGGGCGGGAAATGGCTATTTATAAAGCTTTGAAAGTTAGCTGATGTACTAGGGATGCACGATCTTCTCCTTCTGACGGTTCGGTCTTCGCACCTAAGTGAAGTGCGAGAAGGCCGAACCTACAAATCCGCTTATTCGCGTCGTAAAACAAAACGCTAGAAGTCCCGCAGGTTGAATTAATAATAGGCTAGTAAACTCTATCTAGCATTTTAGGTCTTGAGTGTGACGTACTCATCCTCGTATCGCCGAGGTCCACATACCAATTGTTGTGAAGCACTGTACTAAACATGGCCTCCCAGGCTATTGATTAAATTCGCTTCGACACAAGCTTCAACAGCTCCAAGCGGCATAACCTGGGTTCCATCTTGACCTGGGATTCATCCAAAACACAGCGGCCAGCGAGGATTCTAAGGCGGTATTTCAGGGAGTCTCAACTTCCACCAATCGTCGGGCTCGTTTTCTGGTGGGCGAATTTGTGGAAAGTAACCAGGGAATCCCCGATTTCTATCAACCAAAACTACCAACGTCGCGAACTGAATACCACTATAAACTCTAAACTTGCCATGTTCCAACAGTCTTCTCCCTTGGCTCATCGCTCGCCTCGTAGTATTTCCCCGCAGCCCTCTTCCAAGACTCTTGAATAGTTGCCCAATATTTTCCTGGATCCTCCTTCATATGCCCAACATGTCCACTTTCGAATACCTGCCCCTCGCTAGGGTATCCAGCTTCCCGCGAAACGGCCATATATCCTTCAATATGCTGCCATGGAATAAGATAGTCTCCCTTTCCATACAAGAATAGCCTTGTGCTCTTCTTGCTCTCCCACTGCTCATCGTTAAAGATCCTGTGGCTGAACTTGGGCGCAGATTCTCTTCCCGCAAGGTAGTCGAATACATGAATCAAGCAGAAGAACCAGGCGCATAGCACTTGTGTTACGATGAATGGAAAGGGTAGCTTTGCTGCTAGCCCGATAGCCATGGCGTGAGAAAATCGCTTGAGGTTATCCCACGTAAGATCCGGAGTTCCGGGCGTGGAGTCGTAGACGGTAAGCACATGGGGCATCGGTCGGTTGTAGATCTCCTTGTAGGCATTCAAGGTGGCCGAGTAGTTGAGGGTTCCAGAATTAGACATGACGTGGAATAAGACTAAACCATCTGATGAGTCGTCGGGAAACACCTCGTTTATGACCGGAAGCATGTCCTTTGTGCGCTGATTCACATGATCGATGAAGCCTTTATAAATAGGTGACAGAACCGCGACTTGCTTGGCATAAGGATACAACTGTCGATAGACATCGGTGAACTTTGATATGTGTCTTGGAGGTGCGTCGCCCCAGCCGTAGATGACGACCGTGCGGGGATGTTCAGGGTTTGGATCAGTGCCTGTCTGCGTCTCACCGGGGCGGACGAATACTCTATTTGACAAGGCGCTGAAGCCAACGAAAGTGATAGGTCGCGCAGATTTGCTCATGGTAATCTAGGACTTGAAGGTGAATGTTAAAGGTGGTTGAAAAGAAGGGAACATCGAGAAACCATCCTGCTATATATCATGTTTTTCGGAGGACGTCTGAATAAGCTTATTCAATCCTCCAGAGAAGCCGGATTGGCAGAGAAGTGACACAATGAAGCTAATATGCAGATCTTCTCACGTCAGATTAATTGATGTGTTGTGATTGACTATTCGGTGAGGCACAGTAGCTCCAGACATGTTTGTGGCCCAAAACAGTAAGCGCTATAGTGTCGGCTTATGTTGCAACAGTCTTGGCGGTCCTATAACGTTAGAGCTTTGGCAGGCTTCGGCAAATTTACTTGAATAATTTGCCTAGGACGAAGATTACTGGGTGTACTGCTTATGGTCTGAGGCTGGTCCGTTCCATTGAGGGCATGCGTTGGGGGCCAATGCTAGTCCCAACACTTGTCCTGCAGCGCGAATGCATTACATTACTCATCATATTATTGTTGCATGGTAGTGAATATATACGCTAACTAATCATGAAATGTTTGTATGCTCTGACATAAGAACTCATACCATTCGCTCTTGGTCCGAAGTGGACGCCTGGTCCTGGGTTTCATGTTCTGTAAACACCACCTTGGTCTCAACCTTCTTCATAATCCCATTTTCCCAGTCAGGCGTCCTTCGGTAGGAGCCATCCCGCGACATATCATCAAGTCGGACATGACCTGTGCGACTCGCCGTGACAAACGTAGTCATCCGACCGCTGACCAACTCGTCGCGAACCCTCTGTCGACCTCCCTCGGACGGTCTAGCGTCCTGTTCCCTTGAACTCTTGACTATATGACCGAGAAGAGAGGCGACGTTCATCTCGATGTATAGTTTGAGGAGGTAGATGAGTTGATGGAACTGGACATAGCTGATAGCTGTTAGACATGGCGTAATGAAGGTATGGGGCATACTGACACAACAGGGCTGGGAAGAAATGTAGCTCCCATTAACACGCAGTCCAATGACACAGATATAATAACCATAACGAGATTGAAGTGGAATAGCTGAGTATACTTCGTCAATCCGCAAGCGAGGAGTCGTGATCGAACCAGGTATATAAAGTAGAGATTGAGCGATAGATCGACGATCAAGAAGATGGCCTTTTCGGTTCGGTCCCAGACGATGTTAATTTCTTCGTACAAATGAGAGATTTGCATGCGAGCTGGTACCCAGATGCAGAAACCGCTGATGTTGATCAAAGTCGCAATTGCTGCAACACCCCACTTGACTCTGTTGATGTTCGTTTTGTTACCGAGGAGGAGGGATATTCGGTTGATGATGATCTGGAGGGTGAATTGGATCTGCATACTCCAGAAGGCAACTGCAGAAGACGTAAGTATAAATCTGCGCCTGAGGGTACGGTGACGTACTGATAAAGAAAAAGACCCAGAAGCTAGAGGACGGTATCAAGTCAGTACGCTTCGAAAGAAGAGGATAGAGGAGACTGACCTTGGTGGAGCAAAGCCTCGTAGCCAGACATAAGTGACGATTCCCATACAGTTGCACCCAATCCAATCAAGCCAGCACATTATAATGTATGCGCTGAAAAGCCTTTTTCTATGATACGCCTGCATCGTCTGCTTGATGGCCATGCTGGCAGTGAACATTGAACATCCCAAGCTGAAGCCGAAGATCAGACTGACAATGTTCATCTCGAAATCCTTTGGAGTCTCGGATTTGTACCACGGAGGGATCAAAAAGCCCGCCATGGCTAGAATGTAGTGAGGAACTAGTACTAAACTTCGAATTGTTAACTGTCGAAAGAAACGATGTCAAGAGAAGGAGCGACAGATAATGACTTATGACAAAAGACAGTTTAATACGAAAATTGACATGTTCCCCTGGTCTGGGCATTGTATCCATGATATGCAAAACCAAGGGGTTCTTCAAACTACCGTTAGTCTCGATCTCGAATACGAGTCAGTGCCAAACACCCACTAACGGTTCAATTTAATGCATGAAGATCACTCCCCCAAAGTCATAGCGCCGGCCGCGATCATAGCGTATTGAGCAGTGAAGCAGCCGATCTTGCGACCCAAAAGTCGCAGACTCAATGCTAAAAGAGCGGGCTGGACGCTACCCGTTGAACACCACGGAATTTTGAGTTTAGTGCCTTGACTCGGGAAATTGTAGAAATTGGGATGAAGGTGATGGGTACCGATAAGGTTCGGGGTATTATAGCTGAGACTTGCGCTGAGATCGTGAGCGAGTCTGGGGAACGAGGGGCAGGCTGCAGTGACTGGAGTTCAATAGGATGTGATCTGGGGAAACATTATCGATATGCCGTTCAATTATTGACACGATACATGAGACACGGCACAATCGGCAGTGATATATCGTTGCGACGACCAACGCAACGCAACGACGAACCCATAATGTAACTAACTCCTCCTCGCAAGACTTTGAATTGCTCCGGGAACACCATCCACATCCCGCTAGACGTGACCCATTGGGTTACAAAGATGGCGTTTAAGTTTTTCATGGAACAAGCATGGAACCAAAGCGGCAACAGCGCTGTTGATGTCAGCCTTAAACACTAAACACACCAGATTGGCTGGAAGCTCCGGGGGATCTCCCCCGCTACCAGGGTTGTGCTGTTTTATCGGACGATGGCTGTTTTATGTTTTCCGGGGTCAAGCGGGACGCATCCAATTGGTTTGGTTATTGTTGACCCATGGATATTGTATTTCATTTGCCTTGGATTTGAGATGCTGCAATTAGTGAGCATGAGAGGCCCGTGGATTATTTGATTTACGAGAAATGAGGATCATTGAGATATATTTCAATTATGATCAATGAGTAGCATTGCCTAATGGAACTCTGTAAAGTGGTACAAGTGCAGCTATGCGTCCATTGGCGCGCGTTGGGCTAAGACGGAACGTGATATTGAGCCCCCGATGTAGCCCTGTCGATCAGGAAGTGCGGGGAAATGGACGATGAAGATTTTTTAATTTTAGTAACGACGATAAATTGATCAGAACTCAATTTCTCACTTTTCACTAGTCGCGGGATGACGGTATATGTTTCATGATAAAGTCAAAAACTAACTGTCAGACCGTTACGCCGCCTCTTCGTCCGTCCCGCCAAAGTCAGTAGTCGACAAGCCACTGCACCAGCTAATAACGGCCATTATTAGCGGTTCATCAAATTACAAATTACAAATTATCAATGGATGGGCCGAGTGTATGGCAGCACCAAGAATGAGTATTATTAGGCCAAGAGACTAATCTTAGGCGGAGAAGTTTTGGACTCGAGCTGATGAAACAGAAGAATCGCATTGCCCTATTGCACAGACTCAATTGTAGTATCGAGTTTATCTTTCAAGACCTTGGGTTCGGTAATACTACGTATCTCCAGAGAGAACGAATTTTGCCTTCTGCCAGTGGACATTGGATGTCTTTGGCGACAAGGGTGCTGATGTCAGTCCAACGCTTTCCAACCTGAAGAAGCCAAGTGTACAGAAAAGCCTCATGCCACAACAGCCTCCAGATCCGCGTAACTATTCACATCGTCTGTTCTCATCTTTCAATCTTCAAGCTCGACATTTCATCGTATAGTAAGTGAAATCAGGGCGAGATTGAGAGAGGATTTCGGGGTCAGGGAGATGTCGCAAGTTTCGACAATCAATCAAGGTTCAGGGATTTAGTAGAGTAGGAATAGGATAGTATTAGGGTAGTATTAATAGTATAGTTGACCCTTGCATCTGAATACTACACAGTATGGACTAAAGCAAGATAGCACCAACAGCAGCGACCAGACCCATCCCAACAGCTCCGTGACTAGCAAGTCTCATGCCTGAGTTCGGCGCCGTTGTGGCCGATGCAACAGGAGTCTCAGTTCCCGACGTCGCATCCGAAGTAGCGCTGCCTGACGACGCATCGGCGGTGCCAGTAGTAGCAGCCGCCGCCACGGTTGTAGTCTCAGTACCAGTGGATTCAGTAGCGGTCGTCTTAGCAGTCGCCTTCTCAGATGTCTTTGCACTTGTCGTAGACGTAGACTCATCATCGGCGCCAAATTCCTTGATATCCAACACATAAGTCCCGTTTCCACTGACTCCATCCTGCTCGAAACTAGCCCAGCTAGGCTTTCCGTTCGTTCCCAAGGATACACAGGCCTCGCGGTACGCGTTGCTGGCGCAGATACTATTTCCATCGCTGGTCACACCGCCACCGGCGTTGGTGCACGAGACGAAGAGCTGCGTGACGAGCTTGGCAGTATTATCGAAGAATTCGTGGTCAGAGTTGGAGCTCAGACAAGTACGGCAGCCATCCATAGAACCGTACCAGCCGTCCGGGTTCGGAATGCACACGCAGTCCCTCGTTTCTTCCTTGGGCCACTTAAGCTTTTGGCACTTTAGTATAGCCTGGTAGATAGGCCAGCAGCCGCAGTCGTCCAGCTTGGAGGGGCTGTCATCTGCTTCTTTGGTCTTGGACCAGCCGTTGGGCTCTGCTGAGGTGACGCCAGAGATGGCGATGAGGGCGGCGAGGGTTGAGAAATGCATGGTGGAATAGTTGGGTGTAAACGAATGATGATGTTGTGAAACGAGTGACGTGAATGGAATTTTGCAGAGACAAAGGGATGATGGGCCATCGTGAGATTTTAAAATGTGATCGTGCATCGCCGGATAAATCTCAAACTGACTAGCGCTGTCAGCTGTAATTTCCGGGTTTAGGCGCCAGCATCCATAATTCGCCCGGTTGCTTTCCGTGAGATCTTGGCGCGATAAATCGCACGATCGGTACAAGTGGCTGAAAGCCCATTGAGCTTATCTTGATTGCATCACGATACTGAGATACTCTTTGCCAATAGAATAGCATATTTATTTGATGACATGGCTTGATATCGCGCTGTGATATCACAACATTTGGCTGTCAATCAAGGTGATGAATGCACTCAGGGGATTTTCGCCAAGGAAGAGTCATTCCCCAGATGGAAATCCCCGAGACAAGGGTGTAAGTGGACATCCCCACCGCTTTGAAGATGAACTTGAACACTAACTGTTTGTTAGACGAAATGGGCTGACTGGCGATAAGAAACACGTATCTTCGCGTAGAGGGTCTTCCAGTGATTGGCTACAATGCATTGATACGTCAGGGATTCTAGCCTTGTGGACCTCAATCGGCTGCAACTTTTAAGGAGTAACTCTTGGCTTGGCAGTGACCTGCCTGCAGAAACAACGGCATCGTCTTTATTATTGCCAAGGCGATTGATCAGATTTGCCATACTGCAAATCTGCATAGGCACACAGACGAAACATTTAGGGTAGTGGTAAGTAGTAAGGTTGGCATGTGTTTTAGCTTAAAGTGAGCACTATCTGAGTTACCCTGAACTGCCATTAATAACTCGACTAGCTCGGTGACGGTTTCATATATTCACGCTGTAAAGTAATGAAAAAGAACTACACAGATTCCAATATCTCAATTTTATCTACTAATAAGAAGTCGCTTGTAAAAGCCCTCTACTTTGTCAATAGGGTTAGATAGTCACTCCTCGGGCTGCGCGAGACTATCAAAGTCATATTCATAGGACCAAAAGTTGGCCACCTCCACCCAATTCTTTACCACGCAAACCCGAAGCTCCCCTCCATCAGGAATGCAGGCATCAAAGTCAATGATAACCGGTCTATCCGCAGCATCCATCATAATCTTGCGTTGCCATAAGCGATTATGTGTAAGACCTAGACTGTGAAGATGATCAATCCCATCTTTGATCTGTTTGAGACAAAGCTCTTTATCCAGTGGAACACCAGTCTTGACGCGTTGTTCGAGAGCCACAGCATATTTGCTGAACACCAGACCGTTAACCCTACCGTTGACGACGTGGCATCCCCAGTACTTGGCAATATTTGGATGGGGATTTTCAGCAGCGTCTCGTAGACCTTTACTTCTGCTAGAAACGCCTCTCTGGCAAATTTGCCGTTGTCTTCGGCCTTGTAATGAAAAGGCGTGACGCGCTTGAGGTAGCAGTCTTGCAGCATCCCCTCGGGACAGACTGTGAGAGATGAGCCGGATTGTGGTTCGAGCTTTTCCTTTGGAATGAAGAGGTTTTTGTACTGGGTGAATCCAAGTTCGTTACCGGCGAATTTGATAAAAGCCTCTGGGATGTTGCTAATGGGAAGTGATGTAAGGTCTATTTGAGACACGTCTAACCATTTTGCTCTGTGCATTGGAAATTGTGTCTTGATCGTGACAATGAAATGGTCTCCAGTGCTGATTCGGACGCTGATAACAGTTTTCTGATATTGTAGCTCTTTTTTGTCGTTGTTCTTCCATTCTTCGTAGCAAGAGATAATTTCTAGGGTTGGGGATGTTTCAAGCACGACGCCGGACTTGTCACCCTCTTGTTGAGAGATGGTCTCATTACACTTGGCTGGAAGTGATGGTGAAATGGCAGCGCGTTCAGAACCAGATGTGTTCTAAGTCTTGATACGCTTGGAAACTCTGGCGCTCGAGCCCTTAGGCACTTCGGCTGTACGCTTACAAGATTCCATGGTGAATGCGTGTGAAAGTGGAAGTAGAGGAAGTGGAGTGCAATGAAAATGGTTGTTAATTGAAGGAAGCTGGTGTGGGAGAGTACTTAAATAGTGCCTTCAACATAAACGTTTATTGACTGTTCAAAGGATGACTGATGGAAGACATGAACATCCACTATCCTTTGTTCGACAACACCTTCAGGCGCGGTATGTTCTATAGTACACTGTCATTGCAAGTCAAAGGGAGGTGCGAAGAGCTATATAGGTAGTTTGCTGAGTGTTGTCTCCCAATGGTGCGTGCATTTGTTGGTTGGTGATGCGAAGTCTTTGACCTATATGATTGGCTGCACATCGTCTTTAATTGGTCTTGTAATCTCTATATACTATTTATAGCAAGTATGTTAAAGAATACCTGCCATGCCTGAGAGAGCAGAGTCGAAAGAGCGGTCATAGGACCAAACTATGCTACAGAAGCAACTAGGTCCTGATTGTCTGAGAACTGAATATTCTTGAAAGTAGAGGTTTGACCGCCTGGGAAGCTGTATGTCGCCTCGTTGGATAGAGGAATGTTCAGCCCGCCAGTTGACACAAGAGCATCGCCCTGGCTTCGAAGTTCTCCGATAAACCCATCCGAATCTGTAAAGAAATTCTGAAAACTATCCGCAGGCGCAGGCGCAGGCGCAGTAGAATTGTCCGTCATCTCAGATTCCAAACCTGCGCCCAGGATGCCACTTTCGTCAACAGTGAGGGTATAAGTGTCAACAATGGTCTTGTCAACGGCATTTCCGTTACTTGCAGTCGAGAGCATTCTCATACCATAGCTGATTACTAAATGCTGGGTAATGACAACAGATGCACCGCCATTGGTGTTGGTGAACTGAACGTTCATGTTGTAGGTTGTACCAATCGTGATCGAGCCAATATTGTCGTTGATGCCCGCCCCATCGTGGTCCTGGGCGCTATAACTGTAGCTTAATACTGTTCCGCCCGCCGCCTCACTCAAATTGGGTTGACCGCCAGGACTAAGGTTGGCACTCATGCTGCAGTTAATCATCCCATATTCCTCGCAGTGGGCTTCTACCCGGAAGCAAACGCTTTGAAGGTAGTTCTGCAGGCTTTGGTTGTAAAAGTCTCGCAAATTGTTGCGATTGATGGTAAGGGTCCCATTTTGGTTGTTCCAGATTAAGGAAGTCGCCATGATTTAAGTGAATATGACTGATGAAAGGAGGGAAAGCTGAGATTGAAAAGGAGAGAATATCTAAGGCAACTTTCTTTGATCAAGGTTTGCGGTAACAAAACCATGAAGGTAAAGAGAAATAAGACCGATTATATACGTGGAGATAAGCATACTCCCTTCTCAATATCTAAACTAAGGTGCGTCGGAATATAGCCACTTGTCTCATAACAAAGGTCTAGATCGCAGGCCAGCCAGCCACCTTAGACACGGCTGAGAGTCTGGAATATTCTGACCCTCAATAGTCTAGCCACAAGAACTCGTGCCCAATAGTATGCTGCTGCGAACAAGTTTAATAACTTTGGCAATATATAAGCATAACTCCTTATAAAATACATCCTTTATATTTCAGCAATTGTTATTAGAAAGAATTCATTTTATTAGTTCTTGGCCCTCTTTATAGACATTAAGCATATCTTTAAAAACCTGCTATGTCACTAGGATCTGCTAGCGATGCATCTCGAGCCACTAAGTTCTCTGTGGTGATATAAGCTCGCAGCCACAATTTAGTCATTTGACCACTTTCCTGCCGAATAGTCTAAGCTATTGCTGCAAGCTTCAATAGTCTGGACCGCGAGTTTTCTTTACCTTGGATGTAGAATTCCAGCTTAACTTAGAAGAGAAATGCGCGTCCTATCGACTCAATGCTCGGTACCATATTCTAACCTAGGAAAAGGTTTCTTAGATAACTAAACTTATTCTAAGACTAAATCTTATCAATCATCTTCCCACACAGAATCAAATCATAGGGAATGTTCAAGGTCTTGACGTCAACCATTGTAAGTCCTGGCGCTAGAACACTCTCAGCTGCAATAAAGTTCAAGTTCGGTGACTTTAAACTAATTGCGCTAAATTCAACTGATGCATTTTTCACGCCTTCGTATAGATTGCCTATCTTGGCCTTTGACTCAAGCTTGAAAGACTCCTTCTTGATACTAATATCGATAGCAATGTTACTGTTATCCTTAACTTCAGCAATCGAGTTATTCTATCCTTAATTAGCATCAACCTAAATCTTCTTCACTCATTGTAGTCAGGGATAAGACATACCTGGGATAACTTGACCTTGAGAACAGCGGCATTCGGCTTCGGCGCTATGATAACAGCCCCGAACCCCATAGAGCTTGCGTTCCATTCTATCTCATACTCCTTCTCATAGGAGAAACTGGCGTTGCCATTGTCTATCTTGAGGGTTGTCAATGCATCGCTCAGGCGCACTGTCGTCTTGGGCAGGGACACGTTGGCTAAGATGCTATGCTCGCCCTTCATGTTGACATCGAAGTCACCTTTGAGGTAGAATTCATATGTAAAGCCGTTGTCGTTCGGCTTTGTCGATATTGCTGTGGAAATATTATGTTCGGTGCGATACTTCTCTAGCTGGGGTAGGAAGACCTTGTCATTCAAAAGGCGATGAGAAACGATGATACTAGCAGACTGTCCTTTGGGAATGGGCCTGATAGCCCTGTTGTCAGTAGACATGAACTTGGCTTCTACATCGCCACCGCCAGCACCACTTCCCTTGGTCTTGATATATATGCTAAGAACGTCGCCGTTTGCTCCGAACACAAACGACTCAGGTTCGAGAATACCTAAAGCGTCCGAGCCGCTCTTGATGGCCTTGACGGTAGCTAGGCGGTAGTTGATGACATTGACGTTCTTTTTGTCACTGAACCATGACTGAATACAAGCCAATGCTCCAGGCGGAATCTCGGGAGTATCTGGGACTGTCTCCCCTTCCTTCAATGGCGTATCTGACTTTACCGGATCCTACCAAAGTAAGTATTCATTCGTGTTTATAGCTACATGGGCCTCTTACCAGCTTGTATGTTGCATTTTCGCTTGAGAAGTGGAGAACAATATTCGCTCGATCTTTCTGACCCTCACCCAGCTGGGTAATCTTTCCACTGCTCTGCAGATAAGCGAACGTTAGCAAATTCTCTAAAAGTAAGCTCCTAATCTTTAGTAGTATATCTCACCTGTCCTTCTTTGTCAAGATCTTTAGCATCGACATCGCCGGTGAGGGACTTGATAGGCACTCTGATCCGAAGGTTCCAAACGCCCTTTGGTATTTCTTCTGGAGGCATAGTTGTATATGGTGTATCGGCGGGCTTCTTTGTAACCTTGTCATACATATATAGCTCAACTGTGACTGTTCCACTAATGGGGATGATCAGGTCTGCCATACACGCACCCTCAACTGACGCAAACTGCAGCAGAGGAGTACCGAGATGAAACTCATAGGCGCATTTGTGTCCCATGACAACTGCCTTGTCCGCATCTTTGATAATGTCGGTATTGCGATCTTTGTCCCATACCTGAGCTAGGAGATCGCTTAGCTGTTTAGCTCTGTAAGAGACGACCATATCCCATCCTCCGGTGGTGGAACGCCCATGCATAGCCTGCATCAGCCCATCAGCTGACAGGTAATGCTCGTCGAATGGTTCTTCCGGCATTTTGAAATTGTATGGAGTAGAGGATTGGGGCTGGGTGTTGAGCGTGCGGACAGATAATTTGGTTACTTTAAGGGTAAGCTGTATATTTAGGATGACAACAATCGAGCTAGCCATAACGTATTTTATAAGCGAGTGAGCCATATAAGCGAGTAAGCCAAAAATCCCTCACCTTACAGTATCACCATTCAATTCAATATTTATCAACAACCTAATATGTCACAGTCCTTATATGAGGCTAGGGTCCTTCTTGCCCTTCAGGCCCTT